>CAJUYH010000178.1:0-82587 GCA_910591685.1 Galerucella tenella | reverse complement strand
TTATCGAGCTTCAACTACAGTGGAGGACCGGAGCGAAGCTGCATTATTATAAAGAAAAACGAAATCTTGACCACTAGCGGATTCAAAATGAGGACCATCAAAAGAAATTCCACCCCACTCTGTATCAGTACCTCCTCAAAATGGACGAAATTCCTGGACAGGTCGACGAATTGATCCAAATACGTAAGCGGCGACTATCGGAATACCTTCCATAGCGAGACTCATCAGTGAAGAGTACAGATTTCCATTCTTCCTTCCAATTTCGATGTTTCAGAGACCAAGCTAATCTTTGCATGGCGCCTGTGCCCTGCGGTGAGTGGAACCCTTCTTTAAAGACGCCTTGATTTTTTAAACTGACCTCATCAGATAGTCTTCGACGTAGAGTTGCTACTGATATCGCAGTTCTCGCATTAAAAAATCTCCTGTTCAGGAGTATTGAGTGGTATTGGTGTGGAGTGGATAGGTATTGAGTGGCGCTCTTCGAGCTGATAAAGTGATGTGACGTTCCTGGACGGGCGTAGTAACTCTCGGCTTTCCAGTTTTAAACCTTTTCGCAATATTTCCCGTTTCGTTGAAACGATTGATTAACCAAGAAACAACACTGCGATACATTGATATATTATGTTCATCTACATCCTCTTGACTAGCCCCAGCCTGGATCATACCTATGGCCATATTTGCCGCTGCAATACTTAACTTCCTAGAGATTGTTTAGAATTCTGTAAAGTTAAGAAACAGACGGAACACATGCCTTCTAAATTATTGTGATGAAAATGTACTGATAATTTTTTGTGAATAAAAAAAAGGATTCAATGGGACTCTTTACTCCCATTTGATATGAAAATAACCAAATGTTTTATTTGAATATTACGAATATCCTTACTTTTTTACGAGCAGTTTATATTTATGTAGTTGGCAAATAGCAATTTCAGGCAAGTATCCGGCCCACTCCGATTTTACCCGTTGTCCGATCGGAACGCTGAGCGCTAGACGCTGATTGGTCGACCGGTAAAATCGTATAGGAATCGCTAATCACCAGTGTGAAACCGCTTAAAGCTACACGGTAAAATCGACCGGTAAAATCGTATAGGAATCACTAATCACCAGTGTGAAACCGCTTAAAGCTACACTCCAACCTCTGCAACTGATCATTTCATTCATTCATACGCTTGGGTTGGGCTCAGCCCAGGCACTTGAATTGAATCTTTGACCATTAGCCATGTTATTTACCTACCTATTTCCATTCCAGAAGCTTCGTGTCTTCTATATAGGCCACCAGTTTATCTGGAGGGATCTTCAGTAGTGTGATGGTTGTGTTATTTCCACTCCAAAGTTTTTCCGTCTGAGTCCTTGTAAGTTGTCACAGAAGCAGAGTATGTGAGTGGGTGTTTCATCGTAGAGTTCACATTTTCTGCACATATGCTCACTAACTTTGTCCAGCCTGTGCAGATGCTTCCTCAGGGTACAGTGTCCAGTCACCAGGTCGGTAACTGTCTTTAAATTTCTCTTACCCAGTTTCAACATCCTGGACGAGAGTTCCTTGTCTAACTTATTCAGTAAACTCTTAGTATGGAGGTGTCCTTGTGTAAGCCTCCATTTGAGATGGTGTTCCTTAACAAGCCAGTTCCTGACTTCCCCCCTCACGTAATCCTTTGTGATTCCACAAAACGGTTCCGGACCTGTGAAGGCTCCTTTAGTTAGCTGGTCTGCCATTTTATTTCCTGCAATCCCCTCATGTGCCGGCACCCATATTAGAGACTCTTTGTTGTCTCTTGCCAGCATGTTAAGGGATTCCTTACAGTTTGCAGCGGATTTTATACATAGCAGCAAAAGAGTAATTAATTTTTTTCAACTGTATTATTATTGCGCACCTTTGATGTATAAAAAAGCACACTGTAAAAATTATTAGTTACCAATTAAAAATGTAATTTTTTAATTATCTGGTCTCAAAAGGCGCCAATACTCCGGAAACCGGTCCAATTAGGAACTGCCGGATTACTCATAATGGCGATTTTATTGTTATTTTTGGTGAAACTATCATTTTTTAGAAAAAAAAGTGAAAAAGTCTGAATTAGTAAGCAGAGATAAGGGAAGGTGGAACGTGTATTGTAACGGCGTAACACGTATAGCTTTGTTACAGCCCCTTTCATTTTGGAGCAATATATTAGAAATTGACAAATTTAAAAGGAGTTGATAGGTGCAACTTTTTATTGGGAGTTCTTTATCTTTACGAACTGATTTTGCGACTTTTTGCATATAAATCGCTATTTTAAAGAAAAGTGATCGATATAAAAGATGTCATTTGTTTTATGTAAAAGTAAAAGACCAATAAAAAAGCGAAGCGAACAAAATCGGATCGAAATCATCCTCAATAGCAGGGAAAAATACTCGTTAGCCTGCATTTCTTTCTGAGAAACTGACAGTATTTGAATAATGAATACACAAATCAAAAAGAAGGTGGAAAGGCTTGGTTTTCGAATCCAAAAAAAAAAGAAATAAACTATCGAACTTATATTTTTTTTTGGTTCACAGCCTGACAGATCTTTACACCAATAAAAAATGGTTGTCTTTAAAATTAACAATGAACGAAATATTACAGTAGACTGAAGCTTCAAAGCATCATGATCATGAAACGGAATGCAGAAATTCTACAAAATCTTCCACAATATTATTTGGTCCAAAAGAAAGTAATTTTTCAATTCTGAGTCAAATTCAGATTAAACTAGCCGATTCTATTCTACTACCAGCACTGGTAAAACTTTAGGTTTATAGTTAGAACCTGATCCTCGCTTCCGTAAACATGTTTTCACCATACCTACCCCAAAATTCATCTAACGTTTTGGGACAACTTCACCCTACCTGTGATCTCTTGACTGGAACCAAATGAGGAATATGCGAATAGAGTACACGCATATTTCATATTTTGCTTGGATATTGATTTATAATACTAAATATGATATCAAAAATTACTAATAATAGGAAATAAACCAGTTTCCATTGGAAATTACTCCAAAATTTTGAAATAAAATTCAAATTTCAATGCACTTTCCGACCACAACCCGAGGATTTCCGAACGCTACCGATGATACGTGTGATGTCATATGTCTTGTGTTTACTTATGTCAATATGGCCGGAATTGCATTAGGTTATGTGTAGTTGTGTGTTTATATTGTATTTTAATCAACTATTAATTGCTTCATAGACGTAAAAATATTATTTATATGTTTGTTTGAGACCATTACGTGTTTGTGTATGCTTTTTTTATTTCTAAAAGTCAACGTAAAGTAGAAAGTGGACATAAATATTCGATATTTCCGGGGATATTTTAAAACTTTTGGAAGAATATATTTTATTTACTAGTTCAGTGTTCAGCGACGATTCTTTCATATTTTGTAAGTAAAGATATGGCTAGCGAAGGTTTTGTAAAAGCACAAACTGATAACTTGCCCAAAGTAGACTAATTTATGCTGCTTGAATTTATAAAGTCAAACAGCTGCTTTAATGCAGAGGAAATAAGAAAATATGGTTGATTCCTAGACATATAGGTACATAACCTCAAAATATTTAAGAATAAAAATTACCAGCATAGAAGTAGGTACTTTTAAGTGTATTTTTGCTTGCGCCACCAGGTAAAGTAACAAATATTTTGTCTGGAGTTTTAATAGACGTTGATTTGCCCACTGGAACAATGCAATACTTGGAATAAAAAGTTTTTTTTTGGCTTTATCCATTTTTAAAGCTTCCAGAAACAAATATGGTGACAAGAACTCAGAGCGTGATACACGAATAAGAACGTAAACAAATGACGTCACACCATGGGGCCCATGGGGCAGCCATCTTTATGACGTAAAGCGCGTTTTGGCGGTCTTTCAAATTTTATGATTTTTAAAGTCGTTTTAAAAGTAAAGTTTATATTTTTTTGAAAAAATAGGCATGCAAGGTGTTAGGAGACCTGATAAAGCGTCAATTCCCACCAATAGCAAAATTTATGCTTGTACCCTATTGTTAATTTTACAATCGAAAGTCGAATATTCTTCTGGGAAAATAAATGTCTTTTGACGAAATTCATTTTCACTCTCAAGTTGTTCGTTCATAATTTCCACAGCATACACTTATTCTTTCAGACGCTAAAGTCGATATAGTTAAGATATGGACATTTGGGTGACCAAGCAAAAGGTTCATCTGGGCGGCTTCCAACCAAGGGTCAAAGGGTATTGTCCAAAAAGATGTTGCCTATGTATGTATGTATGCGTTTGGGGTGACATTCTCTGAGACCTAAAAAATCTATTGTGCCCCCTTACTTCTACTCAGTTTCTGAGTCTCAGAAACTAGCAGATATTATCATATTTTACATATTTTACCTAATACCCTTTCCAAGTACTCTGGTAATCCGTTTTGAAAAAATTGTTAATAATTTTCATCTTTTAAATTTTTTGAAAAGAATAGTGGACAAAATTTCAATCCACAATTCCTGATATGTGATTGTTTAGCATACGGGTTTTATCTGCCCAGATGTGTTAACTATGATTGTTCGTAATGCCATTACTGTTGAAGGTTGCTTTGTCGGTAAAAAATCATTCCATTCTTTCAGGATATTATTTATCCTACAACTCTTGATAGAGATGAAGCTGCTGGTCCTTGAATCTTCTCCAAACCCTCATTCTAATTAAACAGCTGCTAACCTTGCACTGATTTCAGGAGTTTCTTCAATTGCATTTAAAATCTCCTCATCGTGTGTATCCACTCTTAGACCCCTAAGCCGTATTATGTGTATCCACTTTCGGACCTCTAAGCCGTAGTTTACTTTGTCATAAGAAAGCTAGTTGTCTATTTTCATCACAATATACCGAACAACTCTCGAAATATTTGAAAAAATCAATTTGCATTTGGTAACTTCAAAGATCTGTAACATTTCTATTGAGGCAAGTTAGATTAAATCGAGTTATTTTTGGCATCGGAATAAACGGTTTAATTTATAACGTAGTTTTTTGTTACACCCTGTCTACTGACGCTAGTCGTCTCTCACCATCCATTTGAACGAGCTTTCTCATTTGTACTCAGTAAACAATACAACTTATTGCCTACACCTTGGAGAACTTTAAGAAATGCTTTCAGTTTTTATTGTTAAATGAACATGGAAATTGTTCTTCGTTCGTTTTTATTTTAATATCAAACTGCATCTACAACCACTGAAAGTTATTAGCAGTGGGACAATACAAGTAACATGGTTTTAGTTAACAATAAAATACACACAGTTATGTGGTAGGTAACTTAAATTTTAGAACAAAGATTAGTTTGGTTGAGGTTGAGAAATTAGTTATATTATTTTTGTTATGTTCATATCTAGTAGTAGTATTTGTTAATCTATTTTTTTTGTGTCAGTATTTTGTTCTTCCTTTTTTCTATATACATTTGATCAGATCAATGAAATAGCTCTACCGGTCCTGGATAAAGAATAAATTCTCTTCCTAACAAGAAATATAAGCTTCGTACTCCCAATGGAGATATACATCTTGATGAGATAAAACGAAACTTTTCATATTTCGCGGAAAGTATAACAGCTCTTACAAAATACACAGAAATATATCTAGATCTTGTATCACCAGATGGAGTTAACTTTTCCCTTTTATCTTTTGGACGCAGTGGTGTTACACTAGGGCACTGGGTAACAGAACGTTTGGAAATTTTTTGGTTGGAAGCGTTTCTTTACTAAAGTTGGAGAGATAATAATAAAACACAAATTTTTGGATAAGACAACATACATTTCTGAATTTTTCCATAAAAAAAGTTCAATATTTATGAAAATTTGAAAATATGTAACTCCTTTTGCCTTGAAAAGGCACGATTTTTTTGAAATTTGGAAAATAGATGGTTTACAAAATATAAATTTACAGTTTTCAATATTGTTGAAGGATAGGCAAAGGATCAAATGTCGGATAGTCAAGCAGCTATTAAAGCACTGAACTCTTGTGTAATCAGTTCCAAAGTGGTGTGGGAATGCCTAGACAAATTCAATTAACTAAGCGAGAACAATATACTCACCGTACTGTGGATTCCAAGACACACTGGAATAGAAGGAAATGAAATAGCATCCCCATACTTTCTAATTACACTGGAACTTGTACCTAAGTTAAAGCCTGCAAATATCCTTCCTTGAGGAAATAGGACTAACGGAGCTACTAGTTTCTGAGACTCTCCTCAAAAATTAAGTGGAAGTAAGGGGCATGATAGATCTTTTAGGTCTCAGTTAATGTTAGTTAAGTTTTCTTTAAATGATTTATTTGCAATCATTTCTTCGCAGGGCGAGCCTTTTTTTGTATTATTTACAATTTGTAGTCAAGACTGTCGGGAACACATTCCTTTGCAGTAACTGGATTTGTTGTAATTAAAAAAGCTATCAGAACATCTGGATTTATGCCCATTGATGCACTGAACAAAAAGCTCTCGCTGCGTGGGATAGGATAGGTTTTTTTTATTCAATTTTTTCATATTGTCTGGCTGTTGGGATGCAAAAAAAAATCAAGAAATTAACCCAACAAATCTTTTGCTGTACAGCTTAAAAGTAAATCACAATTGAAAAGAATTATTATATTTCGATGTTCTTACGGTAAAAGTTTATCGTCCATTAAAATCATGTCGACAGTTTCATTTCCAACTCGACGATGAGGAAAAACCTTTTTCAATCGGGTAGATACACAAATATATCTTTCAACTCAAACTGTCAACGATTTATATTAAACTCAATACTAAAAGAAAATTGTTAACAAGTGTGTCTTCATCCAAATACAATTTAAATTGTGTAGAAATGTTTTCTACGCGAATGATGAGTTTCTAAAAGTTTTGAAAGAATCATGAAAAATGAGATGTTTCACTATCTTAAACATTTTCTGTGAAAGTTCAATCGTCTAAACGATTTGAATCAGTGAAACAAAATTATTTTAAAAAGATACGGAGAAAATGAGTCTAATTTACAACACAAAGTTGACGTTTTCTCATTATTCTTCTTCAACGCAGATAATACCATACATAGGAGTGATTACCAAAGGTTTATATCTACTATGCCCATTAGGCCATCTGTCAAATGGCAATTCTCTTGAAATTGTTCCAAAACCATTATAAACACTGTTATTTCCTTTTGTGAATCTTTATGATAAATAACAGGTTTTTTTTTAGTAATTTTTGGAACTTTAGTTCTTTATGCGAGGTTATGTTTAAGCGACCAGGGGTCGCGACGCAAAAGATCTGACCGTTACGCGTTATGTTACATTTCTTCGTTATGTGCCTTGCTTTTGCGTGCTTGTGCCTCCTTAGTCTCTCTCTCGTTTACGAAGCAGCGATTCATAATAATAAATATGCTCCTACCCGGATTTGAACCCGGACCGCCCGCGTACAATGCAAGCATTCTAACCACTGAACCACCGATGCTATATTGAAATTCTATGCAAAGCTGGTATTCGCAGTGCTAGTGATCTACTTGAATTTGTTCGGATAAATTTTTACTATTATTTCCATAATTTGTTTTGCGCGATTAAGGAGTCTAGCACATTTACTTTTCGAAATACAGGGTGTTGAAATTTTGAAAGCTTGAATGTTTTAATTCGATAACTTTAAAATGGATGGATAAATTGATTTGTCATTTGGCAGGTTGTTTTTAAATGTAAAAGGGCATATTTTGAAAGAAAATGTAGTTTGTGCAACTAGTGTGGATATGATGGCCATGTCGCACGAGGACGAAGTTTGAGCACGACGCCGTAATTTTTACTATTATTTCCATAATTTTTTTTGCGCGATTAAGGGGTCTAGCTACTTTTCGAAATACAGGGTGTTGAAATTTTGAAAACTTGAATGTTTTAATTCGATAACTTTAAAATGGATGGATAAATTGATTTGATATTTGGCAGGTAGTTTTTAAATGTAAAAGGGCATATTTTGAAAGAAATTGTAGTTTGTGCAACTAGTGTGGATATGATGGCCATATCGCACGAGGACGAAGATGGAGCACGACGCCGTAGGCGGAGTGCTCAATCGTTCAAGTGCGATATGGACAATCCACACGAGTCGAGCAGCATATTTTTTCTACGACCCACTTAGGAAAAAATCTAGAAAATAAAAATTTCTATAAACTGTAATATAACTTCAAATTAAAAATTTTACAATTCAATTTTATGTTTCCACTGATTTTGTGGTAAACGAATGTCCAATTTGTATAATGCTACGGTTTCCTTTTTTAAATATACGATGCTGTTATAAGTAGATGTTGCCAGTCGGACACCCTCATGGAGGGTACCGTACCATTATCTATAATAATGAATATTCTGCTAAATATTTCAAACGTCTACCTGTTGTCGTTATTAATATCAAGCAGAATGATTATTTAAAAATAAAATTAACAATAAAAAAAAATTCCTCGCGGGGAATCGAACCCGGGTCTACCGCGTGAGAGTCTGGTGTGCTTACTACTCAACCGACAAAGAATATGCAAATTGTTTATCTATAACGTCAGATGTATTACATAACTTTTGCTTAAAAGGAACTAAAGTTCCTACCGTGTGTCCCGCGACACGTTCTACCTTTTTTTTGGAGATATTTGACATCCTGACTCGTGGATTAAAAACCATTTATATCTGACAAATAATAAATACTCATGTCTTGTATTTTCGTCGAAAAACATTAAAAGTACCTAACACTATATTTTTGTTGCAATCTTTTTATGTGTAAATAATTAAGGAAGAAAATGGGGGATTCTTTCAATCTATGAAACATTTTCACAAATTTATTTTCAACACTTTTTTTTCCCATTATATATGGCAGTCGTTGCTTGACTAGTCGATACAATTGTTGTTGAGTATTCATAGTTTTGTGGTAACTACAAATTTTTTGAGAAAATGCGTTCTTCCAAAAATTTCATGTTACTATTTGAAGGTAAATGAATGATTTTATCGAAAAACTGAATCAACCAGTAGATTTCTCGTCCCGCGACTTAACTTGTTTTCCTTTTCCCTTAATGCTTGAAAATATCGACTCAAAATTCATTTACATATGTAAAATTTTCTCCTGAATCGTTTGATGGTAGCTCTAATGTTTTAACTATTCAATTAGACGAGTTATAAGTAGGTACTTTTTCGATTCAGAAAGCGGATTTTCGAATATTTTCACTATTTTTACTTTGATGATTGATAAAACAGAAACTCTCTAAGATAATATGCTCTTGTACATTTTTGGAACTTTAGTTTTGGAACTTGAGTTCTTTACGTCAGGTTATGTTTGAGCGACCGGGGGTCGCGACGCAAAAGATCTGACCTTTACGTTATGTTACGTTGCTTCGTTATGTGCCTTGAACTGCCTTGCTTGCGTGCGTGTGCTCTCTCCTGAGTCTCTCTCTCGTTTACGAAGCAGCGATTCATATGCTTCGGCCGGGAATCGAACCCGGGCCGCCCGCGTCCGCCCGCGTTGAAGGCGAGCATTCTACCACTGAACCACCGATGCTATATTAAAATTCTATGCAAAGCTGGTATTCGTAGTGCTAGTGATCTACTTGAATTTGTTCGGATACATTTTTACTATTATTTCCATAATTTTTTTTGCGCGATTGATCTTTTTTGTTAATTACAGCATCGGTTGTCAGGACGGTAGGCTGTGTTTACTGGTTTCTAAGTTTAACACGTCGGTAAGTGGTTTACTTACCGTTCAGACGTCGAAAAGTAATAAATAGCATAAAAACAATTTCACCAAAATGCAAAATATATTTTAAACTGATCGAGAAGTATAAACCTCACTTTTTGACATTTCGTTCATTTCGAAGAAATTTAAATTATTTTATTCGGAATTTATCGATCGCGCAAAAAATGGTATAAGCATCTCGAACGTTAAGGGTAATTACAAGGTTTGCATGTAGATTCCTCTCGTAAAATTGGACAAAATGATATAAGGATAAAGGGGTCTAGCACATTTACTTTTCGAAATACAGGGTGTTGAAATTTTGAAAACTTGAATGTTTTAATTCGATAACTTTAAAATGGATGGATAAATTGATTTGACATTTGGCAGGTTGTTTTTAAATGTAAAAGGGCATATTTTGATAGAAATAGTAGTTTGTGCAACTAGTGTGGATATGATGGCCATATCGCACGAGGACGAAGTTTAAGCACGACGCCGTAGGCGGAGTGCTCAATCGTTCAAGTGCAATATGGACAATCCACACGAGTCGACCTACGACCTACTTAAGAAAAAATCTAGAAAATAAAAATTTCTATAAACTGTAATATAACTTCAAATTGAAAATTTAACAATTCAATATTATGTTTCCACTAATTTTTTTGTGGTAAACGTACAGCTCATGAATGTCCAATTTGTATAATGCTACGGCTTCCCTTTTTAAATATACGATGCTGTTATAAGTAGATGCTGCCAGTCGGACTCCCTCATGAAGGGTACCGTACCATTATCTATAATAATGAATATTCTGCTGAATATTTCAAACGTCTACCTCTTGTCGTTATTAATATCAAGCAGGATAATTATTTAAAAATAAAATTAACAATAAAAAAACCTCTTCACGGGGAATCGAACCCGGGTCTATCGCGTGAGAGTCTGGTTTGCTTACTACTCGACCACCGAGGAATATGCACATTGTTTATCTATAACGTCAGATGTATTACATAATTTTTGCTTAAAAGGAACTAAAGTTCCTACCGTGTGTCCAGCGACACGTTCCACCTTTTTTACTTCACAGACTGACCTTTTAAGAATACTTTCCTAAAATTTCAGTTCAATATTCATAGTTTTGTTGTAGTAGCTACAACACATTTTATGTTGGCCACCCGTTAAATAATATAAATTAGGATGTTCTTAGCACTGCCAACACTTTGCAATAAACAAAACGAACTGCGAGTAGTTTCAAAGATTGATACTTCGACCATTCCTGGAAATAAAATACAATAGATACGGTGTAAACAACAAAGGGCGCCGAATAAATTGCTTTTTTTTAACGACGCAGTCACATTACTAGTCGTATGACATCGGCAGCACAATTAACTAGGCACCATTAATATTGGAGATCGAAATAAACAAAACAAAAAAGATGTACAGGTTGTTTTATTTTGTAAAATCTACATTGTAATTAAACATAAAGTGACGCGTTTCGCTAACACAGTAGCTTTTTCAAACGTTTGAAAAAGCGTCACTCTATGTTTAATTACAATGTAGATTTTACAAAATAAAATTGTTTGATTTCATAACTTACTATGGATCTACATCAAGTAAAAGCCTCATCTATTCAATGTACAGGTTGGTTGATTTTTTTGGAAAATTGCTTTGAAAATTTCATTAAATTATTTTTCATGCAACAACAAACAATATTTCGTTGTCCTAAAATTTTTTTTCACTGTAAGGAGTATATCCGACCCCTGTCGGATACACGCATATCACAGGATGAAATGAATAAAATATATCCAGTCCATTAGTGCTTTAATGGATTCTGCTATCGTCATGTCAACGTTTTTCCAATTTTAACTTCCCATTTTGTCGATGTGATAGTTAGCCGTACAGTTGACATAACTGGATTAAGAGGGTCCATACATGTCCAGGACATTGAGCGGAAGTAACGGAAGATGTGTATTTAAGTATATTATCGATTCCGTTAAGGTATAATTTTATTTTAGCTTTCCAAAAACGTTTTGGAATAAATTTCGATATTGTTTAATTTCTGCTGTGAATAAACTTATCTATTTTTTTAAACCATGAACTCATTTAGTTTAGTTTCTATTCTTTCATTTTTCTCTGAGACAAACTTTTTGAAATTATGAAATGGCTAGGAATAGGCGAAAAAAGGCTAGACTCAAGCGCCTCTACCGGTCACTTTTTCGTCCTCCACTGGGCCATTGATAGTTTGTTTACATTCGTTTTCATATGACATAGCGTAGGAGTTTCCTGAATTTAGGTGTTATATTTTTCGTTTTTTAAGTGTGTTAAAGTATTTTGTTAGTATTGGTGTTTTGATCGATGTTGTGTTAAGTATTTAATGTGTCGTGTAAGATAAATTCATTTAACATTTTTATAGTTAGTGTATAGTTTTAGGTCTGTTTGCAAAGGTATGTTTACCCTATCTACTACATTAACCTGAAAACATAATACTATTTTTACTTGCAGATGAGTGAAATTGGGCTGAGTATTGTGGATTACATGAAGTATTTAGAAGGGACCGAAAATTAAAAATGCGTTTACGAAGGTGAACACGTTTTAAATGCTGGACATCTAATATTAGCGGGTAAAACGAAATCCACAACAACAGTAGTTAATATTATTGCCTTGTGCCTTTAGTCATCGTCATAGGAGAAGGAACCCCATTAAATCGAGGGACGATTTAAAATAGATAATGAGAGGGCACACATTGAACTAATGGTTTGCTCTTGTAAAGCTGAACAAAGTGGGCGGTGCAAGCATATTTCAGCATTTCTTATTAAATGCACAAGGTGTTTAAGTTACCAAAACCAAAAAAGCACTATCAAACAAAATCGATTTTTTTTACCTTATTTTATACATATTTCTTTTTTCTGCTTTGTGTTTTTTGTTTTAGGGAGGATATACAAAGTTTGGAAAATATTTCACAAACACAGTTAAAATGTGCTTGGTCAACCCAAAAAGTAATTACCAGGGAAGCATACAAACCAGTACCTGTAAAAGAAATGCCTTGTTTGGCGAATAAAGTTCCATCATGCAATATTGAAATTAACAGCTCTGAAGTATTAAACTTTTTTTGTGCTAACTTATCTGAATCAGCAATTCCAAAACGTAGGTATAAGTGTGAAGTTTTATATTTTGCAGATTTTAACCAAATCTATTTTAGAGCTGGTAGAAGACATTTTACTGATATTGATATTTTGGAGGAAGTTAATACAGGTAGGTATATAAGCAAAATACTGGACAAAGCTTCACAATCAATTGTAATGATGGAGAAATTTCCAAAGAAAGTTACTTTAAAAAATTGTTGCAATGTTTCAATCATTGTGTTCCGAAGATAATGATTCGATAATGAAAGCATCACAAAATAGTACAGAATGGTTGAAATATAGAAAATTCAGAATTATTATATTATTTTATATTTTAGGAGCTACCAAGACTATAGCCGAGGCTGTAAAAACTGCCAAGTACTTGATCCAAGAAAATGGAAAATATAAATTAAAAAAAAAACATCAATACCTATGCTGATGAAGTATACAAGGGGGCATTCTCATATTCATTCACATTATTCAGATATGTAGTTCATTGTTAATAATTATCCAAAGTATAGTTCTTTTATATTATTCATATGACAGGCTTAAGTACAGCACCAGTCATAATTAGTGTAAGTAGTTAAGTTATACAATAAAACATCATCCCAGTGAATCATGTAGTTTTAATATAACGATTTAAGTTGCTCACAAAGGACCCTAACATACAACACCTGGAGATCCTGACATATAATACAATGGTAACCTATCTTAAAATTTATTTGAGCTCATTCTAAATTTTAATGAGTGATTCTCAACTGTAATTATCCGATCACACAAAGTAGACACTTTAGGGAGTATTCACTTGCACTTAAAAATCTTTGAAAGTTTTGGGCCCATTATAATCTGGCTGCCCCTGAAGAAGCTGCAATAGTTCTTGAGAAGCAGTTGAAGGTGTAGCAGGGTCGATTTTTTCACAATAAGAACATTCTTCATCAGCAACAAGTACTTACTTCTTTGTCTCAACCTTTCAGTTCTACTACTAGAACATTCAGGTTGTTCCTTTGAAGTACTAGATCCAACAGGAAGGTTTATGGAAGGCACAGCAGTCTTTTTCAAAAACCTTTTTTGTTTGGAATTGAAATCTGTAAACAATTATCCCCATTAACATAACCTAAAATCGCATAGTGTAGTTCGTGCTTACCTCGATGAAAATAATCATCATCTATAAAAGGCAGGGAGCATACTTTCACATTACTTGTAACTGGTTTACCAATTTTTAGTTTTCCTAATTTAGTTTCTACCAAAACACGTTGTCCTTTTTGGGGAAATGTATGAAAACTAAGTTCTTTATTCACTCTTACCCAAGAGGAACGCAACAGTGATGGTTCATTTTGATAAATTAAACAATTTTTTATCAATATGCGACTTTAAAACATCAACTACAAGCAGAAACCGTAAAATTAACGTATGAATCACATATGTAAACAAAACATTAATGGCCCACTGGAAGGTTACAAAATAAAACTGTAGGTGGCGTATCGCTTATTTTGTCTTGTCTATACCAGACAAGGTTAACAAAAATGATTCTTTTGAATTGCACATAACAACCGATACTACAAACACAATTGTATTGACAGTGACAGATATAAAAGTTTGAAACATATATTTGAATTGACATATTTAAACTGACAGATTTTAAAAGTTTCCATGAATTCTACTTTATATTTGTTTTTAATAGTTACAATTAAGTGATTGCAGAAAAAATATTGTATGTATTACGAGCAAAAACGTGACATTATTGCTTTCGAGTAATTACCATTACTCTCAAGCAATAATGTATCACTTTTCGCTCTTAATACATAAATAACTATTTCAGCATGGAAAAATTCCTCAACAATGGAAGGAATTAATAGTCACTCCTCTTTTTAAAGCAGATGATCCAAGTAAATTTACTAATTATAGGCCCATAACAGGTATTAATAACTTTGCAAAGATTTTTGAAATGGTTTTAAAAAATAAACTAATTGATTTCTTTTATACTCATAATATCATTACAGATAGACAGTATGGATTTATAAAAAATTTAAGACGATTTTCTAAAAAAAACTTTCGATGCCTTGGACAAGTCTTTGACATGCCTGGCGGTTTTTCTTGACTTGACACTGTCCTCCCATGAAATCTTATTATCTAAATTAAGTACCTATGGCATTCGGGGACTTGCACTAGATCTTATGACTAACTATTTAACCAACAGAAATCAACGAGTAAAATATTGGCAATATACTCAGTACTGAATCCATTGTGAAAATGGGAGTACCACAGGGAACGGTATTGGGACCTTGTTTACATAAATAATATTGCAAAAATCAAGAACTTGTCTGGAGACCTCATATGTTATGCTGATGATACGGCTTTAATTATTACTGGTAATGATTGGGAAGAATCCAAAATTTTCGCGTAATCAGATTTAAGAAAATTAAGTTTGTGGTTAAATCATAATAAACTAACATTAATAGTTGAAAAAAACAAATTTATAACATCCAGCCGAACTATTATAAAGCAACCCGATGATACTGTCATTAAACTTCATAATCATAGCTGTCAAAGTAATAACTGTCCTTGTCCTATTGAAAAAGTAACTTCTATACAATACTTGGGAGTTATATTAGATCAATATGTACGTTGGTCGCATATAATTCATGTTAGTAAACGCTTAAGAGCTTTGTGTCATAAATTCTACACACTAAGAGAAATCCTTTCCAGAAAAAACCTAATAATTATTTTTAACGCTTTAGTCGAATCCATATTGAGATATTGTGTTGTTGCTTGGGGTGGTGCTTCTAAAAGTAATCTAAGCTTATCACAAACTGTTCAAAATACTTTACTAAAAATTATATTTAAAAACCTAAACTTTTTTCTACTCAACAATTATAGTGAATCAAACATTTTGAATGTTAAATTGCTTTTTATTTATCAATGTGTTTTGAGAATGTACACAAATCGTAAGCATTTAATACATAAAAATACTACAAAATACTATTATGTAGAAGGATATTAACGCAGAGATCTTTCCTTTTCCTGGGACCCAGGTTCTTTAATTTAACTCCATCTGAAGCAAATACCTAAATTAAAGTCATTTAAAATCAATGTTAAAAATTACATAGTGTAAGTGTAACTAATGTTAATGTGATGACCTCGAATTGTATTACAAATTTTATGCAGGTTAATTTTAATCCACTTTATTAATTTGAATTACATTATTTGAAAAGCATTATTTCACAATATTCGAATTTATAAAACAATTTTATGCACGCCATTGTGCGGCATTTTCCTTCAAAGGGATTAAAAATATGGGTCATCACATTAACAATAGTTACACACAAATCAACTTAAATTTTTAAGAATAATAATGTATTTCACATTGTCAATTCCATGTGTAAATAAATAAATATATTTTCTTTTTCTCTATTTATCTCTTGTTGCTCAATCCTACATAGAAAAAAGGAAAAAATGTTGAACAATGAAAAGTCAGTTATTATTGTTTTGTCTGTTTTGTCTTTGTTTCGATCGACCTATGTATATAGCACTTGCAATTTTTTGTAACCAAATGTACCGAAACTAGCAGAAGGAGCAATAAACAAAACAGGCAATTTTGCCTTGGTGAGTTGCTCCTTTTTTGCTGTTTCATCAATGCTTTTGATACACATTTATATTATATTATTATGTACTTTAAAATTAAATAAAATTGAATTGAATTAAATATATTTTCAATATTCGCTACCGACATTTATAACCTCGGTGATTAAGTTAAAAAATATTGGAAGATTATTTTCTACTAGAGTTTTTTTATGTAAAAGTACACGTTTGGTGTATCGATGCAAACATTTTTACCGTTCCATTAGGCGGCTACTTTATTTTTCTGTTTAATCCGCTTTATATATTACTTGTTCAAAGCTTTTTATTTCAATGATGTATGCCATGAATAGAACCAGATGTAAATAGGAATTAATAAGCAGTAGCAGCACCGATGAAATTCTCTCAAAGAAAATAAACAAGAGGATTGAAATTTTGAAAAGGAACTTAAAACCCTTATGACGTAAAGGAGAGTAGCTGGGCTCTAGTTGATTATAAAATAAACAAAATTATATGTTGGACTTATATTGGAAGCTTCTGCAGAAGAAGATGAGCTGTTGGCTGGGTTTTTGCGAAAAAAGAGAAATAATGTATTTGTTTGACCAATTTCTGAAGGTATAGATACAGGGCAGGTTTTTGCTAAGGCATTTGATCCCTTCCAGTTAAGATACTTTCAACTAGTTCCGTACATAATGATTTGCCAGGGGTGTGTTCCATATTTTTCTTTCGCATTGACGGTATTAACTTGGACAGTCGGGTCCTACAAAAGAAGTGGCCGCTGTTTTCCTAACTTTGTACTTGTTCACCATCAGGGCTTGGTATCCACAGCAAGTAGACTGTGATATTTTCTCCAGTTCCAAACCATATTTCTCCTTCTTCTGCTTGTGTTTTGCTCAGGTGACGAAATCTCTTCAGTGACATGACAATAAGTGTACAAGTGTTGTACTTTCCTCTTAATAGAAGTGACATTAATTTAATACCTTAAGCTTCATGCCTGCACAAGTGTTTGTTGAGTTTTTGTACAGGGCAGGTTTTTGCTTAGACATCTGATCTTTTACAGTTAAGATTCCCGAGAGATAATTTTGACTTATTCCTAACAGAAATGCCTGGCAAGGGTTATGCTCGTTATTTACTTAAATATTTTCAGTAACTTCAAACTTGAAAGCTTTGTTTGTGGCATATCAAACTTCGAACGAGATAGATAGATCGTACGTATTATACTTCTTCTAAAGTAATTTATCTCTCAGACAAATCTTCAGTGTAGTGTTTTCAATTTGAAACGGAGTGTTTGTTTATTAATAGCGGCAATTTGAAAGACATCTTCATTCGTTGCATCCTGCTATACGTTCCTACCTCAATCAATCTTGTTTTCCTGGATGCAGAACAATAAATTTTGGATAACGGCATCTGCACTTTCGTAAATGCTCGAGAGAGTTTCTGATTGATTGAATTGTAAATTTGTTCTCATCAACTTCCAGTATTTACACTCGGTGCCGAAAAGAAGTGGCCGAATAAAAAGTTTTCGATCAAAATAAAGTTACAATACTTTGTCCGTTGTGCCAAAATTTGAAATCTCCGAAATCCATCTCTAATTTGGCAACACGGCATAAATTTCGAAAAACAAATGTATTTAACCGGAAGCATTATAAGATACATTAATTAAAGCCTATGGAAAAAGCTCCTATCGACATCTATAATAATTACTGCATTCGCAAAATTATCAAGAAGTCGGAAAAATTAAATTGAAAGATCCCATTCCATGGAATATGGTAAGCATGAGAAATACTCTAAAGCAGCAATGAAAATACTGTTAGTCCTACCTCCTTTAGTCCTTATAATACAGGAAGAGGTTAGATAGGTATTCATAGACTACAAACCCGCAAAACTTATATATACTAGAAAAAGACACATGGATCTGTATCTGTAGAATAGGGAGGGTGAGTGTAGGCTTACAGTACTTAGGCTACATGTGACCCATTGTACATCCTCCTGACTTGTCCTCCTAGGTCATCGTCCATCATATCCTTCCTAGGAAGGTGGACAGGTCACTAGGAGACATCTCTTTTATATCGGCAGGTGTAGGCCAAGACTCACCGAAAACACACTATCTTATTGGCGATAACTCCGGACTCTCGCATAAGACATGCCTGACAGTTTCATCTTCCTGTTCACACATCCTGTATAGGGGTGTGTCCACTAGCCCAGGGTGATTCTGGCAAGACTGCATTCTTTGATTCCATCCCATCTCTTAAGGGATTGAGCATGGGTGTAACGTTTGGCTAGTTCCGCAATTGTCGAAGTCGTTAGGCCGTAGGTGTCACTGGGTCCTTCCTTCCTTCCTTGGCTAAAGAATTGGCAATGCGATTTCCTTTACTCCTGTCATGCCCCTTAACCCACTTCAGAATAATATAATAATCTAATAATATCTGCCGAGGCGTTAGCTAAATCTTGGTGGCACTCTAGTACTAGCCCCGATATAACACGTTTTCTGTTCAAGGCTAATAGGGCTTGTCTACTATCAGTGCAGATTGTTATGTTTTTGCCAGAAATTCCTTTTCTGGTTATTTCCTTTGTAGCAATTGAGATACCAGCCAATTCTGTTTGAACCACGCTGATATAGTTTCCCATTCCCTACTTAATCCTTAGGCTTAGTGCTCTGGAGTAAACTCCACATCCTAAGCCTTCTTTCATTTTTGAGCAATCTGTATATATGCGAATAGCATTTGCAGCATCTGACTTTGTGTTCTGTTTTATTTGTATTTTGTAGGGTTTATTAAACACAAACCTGGGTTCAATTGCATCATTGGCTGCCTGCAGCAGAGGTAGCGCAGTAAGCGCTTCTTACCATAGGCTTGCCTTGCCATAGGACACATGGATATATATAGTATGTTCCAAAATAACAGGTGACAACTATAGCTACGCACTGAGAAATTACACCTCTGTATTTCAGGCAGAGAAGAGATGACGAAGGGAAGCAGATTCATATAATGTCATAATACTTACCTCTTATTTCTATTAAGAAAACTTGATTTAATTATCAAACAACTCAACAACAACTACTATAATTGTGATTGCTATTCAATCAACTCTTCCAACTGGCTATTGAAAACTCTGTGTTCTCCCATTTTCTGTATGTACGTCAAAAACAATTAATAGTAGCATTCTCAAATCATTTTACTCACCTAATTAATAAAAGGATAAGTACAACCACAAAAGACACAATAATTCAAAACTGATGTATTCACTAGGTACCTAATGCACTATTTAAAAATGAGAGAAAATAAAAATTCTTTCTGAAGGCAGATGCCATAGGTACCTAATCACTGTGATTTATACAATGTCCGCCATAAAGTTGGAACCATATGGGAATTTTTTTTATTATTGTAGTTAAATAACAACTTTGGATAGCAATCACTTCTGCTTCTGAAATAACTTAAAATGCGTCAAAGTTGACAGGTAACATCTGTCAATTGTCAAGTTCGTAATTTTGGAAAAAATGTCCTAAAAACAGGTCTATTTGTTAAAATTTCGAAAAATGTTACTTGGAAATTATGATTCTAATCACATTTTATGCTTATGTGCCGATCTTGAGAGAGAAATTTTGATGTTCAATAAATTTCATATTTTCGTATTTTTTATTCACTCCCGTATCTGGCTACTTTAAAATCATTTGAAACCCTTCAAAGTAGTATAAAGGCTACCATTCCATTGCATATTGTGATCATAATATTCGTACGTAAGCTGGTTTTGAAGATTATTGATATTTTCAACTAAAAAAGAGGTAGTCTCTGGATTATTTTCCAAATTTCCAAAAAATCAGATATTGTTTTTCAACTTTTTCTCTATTAAACTTTAGTTGGATAGTACAAAAATGGTTTTAATTATAATCTGAATATCTTAACGCATAACGACTACTTCAAAATTACAAACAATAAATAGAACACTTTAAAGGAAATTACATCTCCGTGTGCCTCCCTTCAGTTTCCATACATTTTTCTGTTCGACGGTTAAATTCCCTGACAGCATTTAGTAAGAACTGCCTAGGTATATTTGCACACTTTTCCCTTATAACATCTTCCAAATGATCCACATTTTGAAAAGGCCTCCTTTTGTATACTTTTTCTTTTAAATATCCCCAAAGGAAAAAGTCCATTATGGTCAAATCGGGGGATCGCGCCGGCCAAAGAAATTCAGAAAACCTCCCGATCCATTTTCCTCTGAACAAAATGTTTAAAAATTCCCTGACTGCAACAGTACTGTGAATTGATGCTCCATCTTGTTGAAAAACCAAAGGCGACCTTTCATTCAACGGCATTTCATCTACAAATAATGCAACTTGTTGTTGTAACAAGTTGAAGTATCGTCTAGCATTTAAATTTTGTCTAAAAAAATAAGGTCCAATTAACCTTCCCTTAAAAATGCCACACCACACATTAGTTTTAACAGAATACTGATCTCTACACTCTATTATGAAATTGGGATTTACATCAGCCCACCATCGACAATTCTGAGAGGATACCGTTCCATTGGAGGTAGAAGTGGCTTCGTCCGTTTACATGATGTACCTTGAAAAATGTGGGCTGTCTTCAATCTCACCTTGTATTCGTGCACAAAATTCTAATCTTGAGTCAAAGTCTCTTTCTTTCAATGTATTAATGAATTTGTGCTTATATGGGTGATAATAGTGTTTCTTTAAAATTCTTCTTACAGTTGTATTTGAAACAATTGTCCTTTTCGATATTCCAGCTACAGAGGTTACCTTATGCTCCAAAACATCTAGCAATATTTCTTCTTCTTTGTCAGCAATTTTCCATGCAACATGCTGTTTAAAAAAATATTATTCACTGAACCGCTGTCCTTGAATTTTGACATAATTTTGCCGACCGTCGCTTGAGAAATATG
This sequence comes from Galerucella tenella, assembly GCA_910591685.1. Lineage (NCBI taxonomy): Eukaryota > Metazoa > Arthropoda > Insecta > Coleoptera > Chrysomelidae > Galerucella > Galerucella tenella. Next base: position 61,342 of record CAJUYH010000178.1, on the reverse strand, counting down.
TCTTTCAGGATGTCTGGTATTAAAAATTTCGGCAGTAGTTCTATTTGTACGATCTTCGCCATGAATTAAAATTATTTCAACCTTTTTATCTTTTGTAAGCATGTTTACAAAATTGCCGACAATAACAACTAATATTTTTTAATAAACTGTTAATTTCGTATTTTGTTTTTAAAACTTTCATTCGGTTACTTATAGCAACGACATTCCATGGATGTACTGATTTTTTGTACATAAGTTCCTTCAAAGTGATCTATTTATTGTTTGTAATTTTGAAGTAGTCGTTATGCGTTAAGATATTGAGATTATAATTAAAACCATTTTTGTACTATCCAACTAAAGTTTAATAAAGAAAAAGTTGAAAAACAATTTCTGATTCTTTGAAATTTGGAAAATAATCCAGAGACTACCTCTTTTTTAGTTGAAAATATCAATAATCTTCAAAACCAGCTTACGTACGAATATTATGATCACAATATGCAATGGAATGGTAGCCTTTATACTACTTTAAAGAGTTTCAAATGATTTTAAAGTAGCCAGATATGGGGGTGAATAAAAAATACGAAAATATGAAATTTATTGAACATCAAAATTTCTCTCTTAAAATGGGCACATAAGCATAAAATGTGATTAGAATCATAATTTCCAAGTAACATTTTTCGAAATTTCAACAAATTTACCCGTTTTTAGGACATTTTTTCCAAAATTACGAACTTGACAATTGACAGATGTTACCTGTCAACTTTGACTTGGCGCATTTTAAGTTATTTCAGAAGCAGAAGTGATTGCTATTCAAAGTTGTTATTTAACTACAATAATAAAAAAAATTCCCATATGGTTCCAACTTTATGGCGGACATTGTATGCCCTTTAAGAATAAAATATCTATCAAATGATGTTTCTAACATGTTTGTTCTTGAAAAAGAAATACCTACATTATTACATAAATGAAAAAATGAATTGACTTGAAATCTTTTTTTCATTATTCAAGGATTTAAACTCTCCTATATATTTACCCACATTTCACCATTATGTGATTTTTTTATGTAAATATTCAAGGATTGAACGTTGACATTTTGCGCCTACCTATATTGGTTTTTTAAAGAAATCATCCAAAAAAGTATTTGGAAACCCATTTTCAACTGCTTTTAGTTATTTTTACATTTGTTTTCGTTCATCAGCTGATTTTACAGACAATTTAAGTTAAGTTGATTGCTACCCGATTGCAAGTGGCGCTAGTTTTATGACGTAAAAGTGCATCTTGACAGCAACCAGCAATTGCGACGCGACCGCGACGCGACTACCTTACAGAATACCAAATTTTGCGACTGATTGCACGACCGTTGTGCAACGGTTGCTAGTTGCAAAATAATTGTTGTTTTTACAGAATAAGCCTGCGGAATAACGTACCAAGTCAGTAGGGTATCGAGGGCAATGATAAAGTTGTGCGAACAGGTGTTCGTCGTTGCAAGTGATTTTGAACAAATTTTACCTATCTACATTTTATTTCAAGTTGAAATAGAAATAAATAATCGTTTATCATTATAAGTGACATTTAATATCAGCACTTTTATTTTCTTCAATTTTTAATTTGTCTGAAAAGTATGTTTTGCCCATAAATAAAATTTATTTTCCATTACGATGGAACAATAGAAAATAAAGAAATATACCAAGACGGCGAAAAAGTAAATCCACTCACGAACTCCGAACAAAACGAAGTAGTCAGCAGTTTTGTAGTATTTTTGGAAGTCATGAAACATTAAAGCTACCACATTGTAAGTTTCTGGAATAATATCTGAAAATATTGGCTCATTCCATTTCCGTTTTCAACGAAGAGTTTCGAAGTAAGTAGGTACACAGTACAGGGCTTAGGATACAACATTGATAAAGTAATACTCATCTGCGATATGTTATCATTTTTACAGATTATCCTTTCAATTGTCGTACTAAATGGAAAAATTAGATTGCTTCCGTTTGGAAACTCTTTATTCCTTTTTAACAAAGAAACAGTCTTTTTGTTCAGAACCTTCTCCCTGGGAACTCAGCAACTCTGCCTGTCCACCATGGTATGCTCCTTCTTAAGGCGATGTGCATATATATTTATTATAAATTGTTAGATTTCCGCGATAGATCATCTCGAAGTGTCGTTTTCAATGGTTTCCAAAATGCCATACTAATCAATTGATAGTACTGATAGTTCAGCAAGTGGCTATAATAAAAACACACCCAGTGGAAATAAGATACCGCTCTAAACATCTAAATACAACACAAGTCACGGCACTACTGGATGGAATAGATAATGTTTGTAAATCATTTAAACGACAAAGTGGACAGTATAAATAACTAGCTGACTTGGCCAATGAAAAATAGTGAAATTGGGCAGACATAGACAAACATACTTCGTTTGATTTTTAAAATATTTCGATGTCACATAGGATGAAACTTTTCCTTACGGCCCTAGCAACCATTTAAAAACTCGCAGACTATACTGTGGAAAATTTAATACAAAAATTCAACTTTTTTCTTATTTATTCGGCATGATTCCTCTTTTTGTGTGTGCAATGTGCACATTCTTGAGTTATTTTTCATTTTTCAATGTCATCCGGCTCTGTGCATAGCTACTGCATATTTTCGAATGAAAGCACATTCTTGGCACTCCTTCATGCTTTTATGTCACAATAGAGGTCCTGTTTTTCGACTGCAAATTCCAAATCATGGATCTCTACAAGTAGCAAATAAATATAGGATTTCACAACGCACATTTGAAATAATCCACGAAAGCGTTCATATAAAATACAAAATATATAGTTTGGAAAATTTTAATGTTTTTTCACGGATAAGAGCTATATCCATCCATAATTCTCCATAAAGTCTTGGCAAACGAATATTATTTGAAGTGACTGGAATGTGACAAAAAATAAGTCTACTCTTGGACCAGATAATGTATAAATGTAGCCAACTTTATCAATATAAGAAGCAATGTGTACCAATCTATTGAAAACCACTATTACTACTATTTTTGTTTGCTTTGGACTGATATAAAGGTTATTGTAATGACATATTAGACGGGAAATCGCTAAACATCAGAAGCAGCGGTAACAAATGGTTACTTATACTATAGGGAGTATAAGTACCGAAAAGTGAGGATTGAAACAATTCAATATTTACCATAGTATCTAACTTTATCGCCAACCCTCGCCATCGCTCGGGCGCAAAATCATTCTCGGCTAGTAATCGGTACTTATATCTGTATCTCTGTATCTGTAGAGTAGGGAGGGGAGTGTAGGCTAACAGCACTTAGGCCAAATGTGACCCATTGTACATCCTCCGAGGAGTTGTCCTCCTAGGTCATATTCCATCCTGTCCTTCCCAGGAAAGTCACCAGGTCACTAGGAGACATCTCCTTTATATCGGTAGGTGTAGACCAATAGGTACTCACCAAACACACACTCTTATCCGGAGACTCGCATAAGACATGCCTGACAGTTTCATCTTCCTGCTCACACATCCTGCATAGGGGTGTGTCCACTAGCCCCATAGTGTGGAGGTGTTTCCTTAGTTGACAGTGGCCAATCAGAAATCCTACTGTTAAACGTAGGTTTTTCCTGGTCATCGCCAAATATATCTTCGGCGCCAGCTTCCCAGGGTTGCCCAGGGTGATCCTGGCAATACTGCATTCTTTGATTCCATCCCTTCTTTTAAGTGATTGAGCATGGGTGTAACGTTTGGCTAGTTCTGCAATTGTCGAAGTCATTAGGCAGTGGGTGTCACTGGGACCTAAAATTTTTAGTCCAGCCGCTTCCCTGGCTGAAGAATCGGCAATGCGATTACCTTTACTCTGCCTGTTATCTGCCGAGGCGTTAGCTAAATCTTGGTGGCACTCCAGTACTAGCCCCGATTTAACACGTTGTCTGTTCAAGGCTAATGGGGCTTTTCTACTATCAGTGCAGATTGTTATGTTTTTGCCAGAAATTCCTTTTCTGGTTATTTCCTTTGTAGCAATTGAGATACCTGCAAGTTCTGTTTGAACCACGCTGATATTGTTTCCCATTCCCCACCTAATCCTTAGGCTTAGCGATCTCGAGTAAACTCCACATCCTGAGCCGTCTGTCCCTATATATGCATATTGCACTTGCAGTATCTGGCTCTGTGTTCTGTTTTATTTGTATTGTGTAGGGTTTATTAAACACAAACCTGGGTTCAATCGAATCATTGACTGCCTGCAGCAGAGGTAGAGCAGCAAGCGCTTCTTGCCATAGTCTTAACCTCAATTGGCCCACTCCTACTTCGGGGTTTACACCAGTCGTGCGCAATCGTACCATGGCCATTAACGCAACCTCCTTGACGTACAGGTCCAGAGGGGTCAGACCAGTAATTAGTTCCATTGCCGCGGTTGGTGTACTCATGGCTCCTGTGATGTTTGAACAAGCCATTCGCTGTATTTGATATAATTTTTGGATGGCCGTTGCTTGTAGAACCTTTGGTCCCCATCCAATTGATCCATACGTTAACACGGGGTGACAGACCCCATGTGCGTCCCACTGTCCTCCGACACTGCTCATAAGTCACATAATGCTCTTTTTGCTCTGCTATGTAGGTGAGAGTTCCATGTTAGCTTCCTGTCAAGGGTAATACCAACGTATTTCACCACTTCCAAGAAGTTTAGTTTGCTTTTGAAGATTTCGGGAGGTTTTAAACCCGATAAGCTTCTTTTCCTGGTGAAAAGGAATAACTTTTACAGATAAGTACATTTCGCAACAGCGGTTAAAATGGGGGGCAATGAACACACGCCCAAATCAATCTGTATATTGTTGCTGAACACCTTTTTTTGTAATGTCTTGTATTCCGCAAGTTTTTTTTTATTCCACAGGTACTATATTTTCAATTCTCCAATATTTTGAGCCTTTTGATTTGCCGATCCAGATGGTAGTACTCTTATTTATGCATTATTTTCTTCCCACTTCTCTCTTAGCATTAGTAGATCATTCCAAAGGTACAAACTTCATCCCAAAAGGTTGTTTGAGTCCCTCTTTTTGCTTCAGTGTATCCTGGAACCCATCTTAAATCGAATTCTAATGAAATCAAAGTTATGCCTCGTTCATAAATTGTATCACCAACTATCAATTTGTACTTTTAAATGTTTAAAAATATATCGATACCTCACTAATTCTACAAATAGTGGGCAATAAAAGCTGGTCTGTCAATCATCTCAGCTAACGAACTGTGACAATATACACGTGTTGTTAATAGAAAAAAAAGTGGTTGCGTAATTTCATGATTTTTAAATTAATAAAGGCGACCGCTGAAGCGAAATATATTTTTAACCTTTCATAATATTATTGGAAGTGACAGAATCTCTCCCACAATCGATTTAACCGAAAACTTACAACAGAAATCATGTTACAGGATACTTAGGCAGAGCAATAAAGCATCAAAATTTGAGTTCTTGGCAAATGTCCTAGTAGAAAACGGACTGTGCCATCATGTAAAAGGCATTACGTAGTATGAACCTGATATATTTTCGACTGGCAAATGCTGCTCACGAAATTGTTATTTAAAACGAAAAAAACGTCCTTTTAAATTGTAGATAAAAAAAATACGAATACAAGTTATTTTTCAACAAAGTGATTGGATAATAAAGTGCGAAGAAAATAAAAAAAAAAACTGGAAAACTTGTCATATTTTATTTTATTTATATCTTCGTCGTTTTTCAAGTTATAGCGTTGACACTTCCTTTGTATGCACTTTATGCTGCAATTTTTTAATGATATATGGATGCGGATGCTGGATAGTCCGATCTCAAATTTTAAAACGGCATTGAAAAGTATAGATGTAGAGGAACAGAACTTCTTACTTACGATTTGTAATAAAATGATAAGAAATTGGTCAAAAACGCACAAGAACATCCGCTGTTCTTCTACCCCGTTACTTTCCGGAGCTCGGTCATTTTCGATCGTATCCCCGAGCGTGAACAACATGTCAGGTTCATACCTCGTAATGTCTTTTTTCTACGCCCATGTATGTAAACGTCAAAAATCGCACTGTCAACATTCCTTGTAAATGACATTTAACAATAACATGCACGTAATGAGATCTCATAACATACACGTGCATTTAATTTGAGAAGAAAACTTAAACTTCTTGGTTTAATTGAATTACAATCAATTTTTTATTCACGTACTACTTTATTTGGTTTATTTGCTTTCAATCAATAAAAAAACATAAAAGCTTTTAGGATTAGAGAAATACATTTTAGATTGAAAGAGTGATGCCCCCAAATGTCGGCAACACATTATACAATTTCTAAAAAAATAATACGCGTTTTCTTGATATAGAAATAAGCGTCATCTCATCTATGCTGTCAATTTTTGTAACAAAATATAGTATCCGAACATTTTCTCAACTTTACCTACGAATATGTCTGTTGGTAGTGAAAAAGATGAAATTATGAGCACTCAGAAGAAAATAGATGGGCGTAGAAAAAGTATAGTACGTTACACGAGTTGTAATCCCATTACGCACTCATGACTCTTTTATTTCGTGCGTAATGGGTTACTTACAACTCTTGTTACGTAATATACTATTACTTACAACCCCCCCCTCCTGTAATCAGTCAATAACACACAGTCGGCAATCAATGTAATGATGTCTATTACGCACGGTAAAAAAACGCACAGCTGCAAAGTAAATCGCACGGCTTCTCTAGCAACATCTTAGCAAGTCAATAAATGTCGCCGTTTTATTCAAAATTTACACGGCGGATGGCAGTCATCGACCGTAGCTGAGGGCTATGTGGAGAATTCCCTAAATAATCAAACAAACAATTCATCTAAAACAGCATCCGCTATAGCAGGTACAAGTTCGAGGCTTGTTCAATTGAAACCCATCTTTGGTCCAGGAAAAATTTATTTATTGACAAGTACAGTTACAAATAACTACCACTACAATTGAGGCACATATCCCACTGTTTCACCAACCGATGTATACCCGCTTATAGAATTCTTGTGGCTGCTGCTGGAAGAATTCTTTCACAGCGTTTTGTACTTCTGCGTCCAACTGAAAACGGTTACCTTTTAACGCCTTTTTTAGTGGCCCAAAGATGTGAAAGTCGCAAGGCGATAAATCGGGACTATAGGGTGGATACTCTAATATCCTCCATTTCTTTCGTTGCAGATTTTCTTTCACTACGTTGGCAACATGAGGCCGAGCATTATCACATTTGGACGGATTGTTAACAACAAACGCCATTTCAAAGTCACAATACTTAAAATCGCTGTCAAATATAAACGAAATAAACAGATCAGTGTGACGTTTGCATACACTACTAATGTTGGAATACGTCAGTTGAATGATTACAATTGTTTCCAAGGCTAACCTGACTAAAGATGGGTTTCAATTGAACAAGCAGAGATGAAGATCAAAGTTTACCAAGCATCTTTAATAAGGTAAACGTTGTTTCTTATGCTTCAACAAGCAAAGGAAGCTATTCACCATTTGTGTTTAATAACTGTACTGTTACAATAAACAATTATTATAATAACTAATATTATGGAATTAAATGTTATACAATAAAATTATTAAAAATATCTTTTGTTGATGTTGTTCAAGTATTATTAATAATAGGATTATAAATATGTACAAGTAGATCGTAGGGTAGGTAAAGTATAGTACGTAACTCGTGTTGTAAAGCATTTTACGCACTCATGGAATAACGCGGCTCGGTTGATTTCATACGACGTTTTAGGTTATGTTGAGATGTCGATGGCATACACTTAATATGTTCAAACACTTTCAAAAGTAGTAAATAGAAAATTTACATAGGTACAGTTTATACAGGGTGTCCCAGGAGTTTGTACCAAAAACTTGGGAGGTGATAGAAAAACTAAAAATAATGATGGTATTTTATATAAAAAATTTTCTTTACGCCCTTCGTTAACGAACTATAGGGCTCTAAAGTTGGGAATGAAAAATGGTTTTTTATGTACAATTATCAAATGGCTGATTGGAAATTGGTAATATTTTAACAGTTAATGAACACTATAATTGCACACTTTTTGGCGTGATATACAAGTCTACAACATACTTGTGAACTCAGGTACCGACTAAGTTAAATGGTGGATGCGCCATTTTTTGTAAGTAAAAGTTTTTTTAGTTATAAATGCAATAATTGGCTTTTGTGAACATTTTTAGAGATATCAATTCCTCTTGTGACATCTCGATAACATTAACGGTTTAAGAGATACGGGCAATTTTATGTCGCACTGCACACCTATTGGCGCATTCACATTTATTTTGAATGTACGAATACAGGAAGCATCCTGTATTATTAGCAAATTATCAAGAAATTTGTGTAATTTTTTTAAGCCGCTTTGATTTTTTTTATGTTAATTACTTGGTTACTCGTTTTTTCTAAACTGCTAATGTAATGTAGTTATTCATTTTTCAGGGTTTTGTTAATATTTTTACTTTTATTAAAGTAATGTTCGTTTTCAATAAAGTTCTTTATAGTTAAACAAAGTAAAAGTTTATATTTATAAATGTAGACTGCACCAATTTATTAATAATTTGCCAATAATACAGGATGCTTCCTGTAATCGTACATTCAAAATAAATGTGAATGCGCCAATAGGTGTGCAGTGCGACATAAAATTGCCCGTATCTCTTAAACCGTTAATGTTATCGAGATGTCACAAGAGAACTTGATATCTCTAAATATGTTCACAAAAGCCAATTATTGCATTTATAACTGAAAAAACTTTTACTTACAAAAAATGGCGCATCCACCATTTAACATAGTCGGTACCTGAGTTCACAAGTATATTGTAGACTTGTATGTCACGCCAAAAAGTGTGCAATTATGGTGTTTTTTAACGGTTAAAATATTACCAATATCCAATCGACCATTTGATAATTGTAAATAAAATCCATTTTTCATTCCCAACTTTAGAGCCCTATAGTTCGTTAACGAAGGGCGAAAAAGAAAAAATTTCATATGAAATACCATCATTATTTTTAGCCTTTCTATCACCTCCCAAGTTTTTGGTACGAACTCCTGAGACACCCTGTATTTATTTCCATATTTGATTAAAGTTAAAAAGGTAAGAGCATATTTTAAAGGTTATTTGAATGCTTCTCGTTTATATAAAGTTCCACACATTAGTGTTAAACATTTAAACGATTTACATGCTCTTGGCGAGGTCTTCATCATTTGTGTACATAATGCTCAAAGGAGATGAATGCTTTGCTTTCACACAAACTTATATACACACACTTTGGGTAGATAAACTTGATTTAAATATTTGTGGCTTTCGATGTGTGTTTCTACACCCATTGCCGAGAATTCCACACACAGAATGTGTTAGATCTGAATTTATTAAACTTAAATATGTTAAAGGACCGCATGAAAAGATTTTGATTAATGTTTCACATTCTTCTTTTATTCCAATTAGAAGATTATTTGTAACTCAATTATAAACATGTGTTTTGTATTTGTAAATGTTGAGTCTAATTTGATTATTTTCAAATTGATGTGTAAACTTGAGCTGAGAATATCTTCTGTATGTTCCTTGTGATGTATTCATTATTCTTTTTCGTTGATTTATTGAAATAAACATACACAAAATATTTCCCAATAAATGAATGAAAAAGAATATTGAGCTGAGAATTTACAAAAAAGTCTTATTAATATCGAGATTACTCATGTTTTTGTTAATACATTGCAACAAATAATTAATTTATTAATAAAATGAAAATCCCCCTATCCATAACAGTAAGTTGTGAATAAAATTCTTCCAAGAGTATTGTTAAAATAACTGGCGACAGTATAAATCATGAATCTTACGGTCACTAAAATAACGAGTAACGTCATTGTAAAAATTACTTTAAATGAGAATTTCGTGAAATGTTGAAGTAGGTTACACTTTTTACTATGGTTCTCTTTATGCGAATTAAACATTCATATATCTTCGAAAAATGCTCTGGCAAACAAAATTCATCGCACGTAATTATTGTTGCAATAATTGAAAAGACACAATGGCTACTGTCAGTTTAAAATTCATAACTGCTGCGCTTGGTTGGCATTAAATAAAAAACAATTTAGATGCACGCAATTGTATTATGTTTTCTTAACAATGTTATACATATAAATTCATCTTTGTGGGTGTAGATAATTATTATTTTATGCAATAAATTCATAATTAAGTCGTCGAAATTCATCAAGTTATAAAAATAACTATGTTGTATTTAATATCAAAGAAAAATGCGGAAACCGAGTATGCATATATTAACAATTGTTTAAATAAGATCCAACAACAGTTGACAGAAAAAGCGCTACAAGAAAGAAATAAATTATTCGTGGCTTTCCTGGATCTAGAAAAAGCCTTTGATAGAGTACCTAGAGAAAAAATGTGGAAAATATTAGCAGAAAGAGGATTGAATACAAAAACGATAAGAATAATACAGAACATTTATGAGAAAAATGAGAACGCAGTCATAAGAAATAACAATATTACAGAAAATTCCACACTTGTGATTTTTAACCAATCAGAACGTGTATTTCTGTCAGATCAACATAGCAACGGATGTATTTTATCGGAAATTTTTTCCTGGTGGGTACCCAACAGCGAATTATACTGGAAATTTTTTGACGTTTATAATGACAGAATATTTTTTTGACAATCTAATTTTTATTTGTTTACATAATAATTTTGATTAATTTCAACAAAAAGCTTAAATGTTTTCTAAATTCATGGACCATTATGATTGATGTTTATATTAAAAACGCAATGATTGTATACTATGGCAGGTTGATTCGAAGTTGCTTGCTCTTGATTTAGAGATTCTTGGACTGTCTTTGCAGAAGTTGAAGCAGACCTCATTGCGTGAATTATATTCTGATTATGGCCCGAGTCAATTTGCAGATATGGTTTTATGGAGTGACTGCTACCATGCCCTGTTATTTTAATTAATTGCTGTTCTCCAATTCCCGTTTTGGCTAGAGTTGAAACAGCAGTGGCCCTCGCAGAATGATTTGTTATCTTGATCTTGTTGACATCGATTCCAATCTTTGATGCCGCCGATTTGAACCAGGAAGATATTGTATTTTGTCCAACCGGGCTGTTCTTGTACCAACCTTTGGAATTGGGGTGGTGCCAGTTTGGATTTGGAGTTAAATATAAACGATTAGTTTTGATGAGTTGGTCTCGCTTGCTTATTAGTTTTTTGAACAGTCTTACTGCGCATAATTCTTCATTGACTGTATTCGGTACAAGCCACTTACTGTCGGCCACTCTTTTTGAACCGCCTTAAGTGGTCTTGGAGAAAACCGGGTTATACTCAATGCGTACTATGGGTTTCCCTTGATTGTCAATTTCCTCCACAAAATATTCTATTGTTGCTGCCGCTCCTTCATTTCCTCTCCAGACCAATTCATAAGCAGCAATGTGAAAGAACTTTCTTTGCAATCCTTCCGGAGTGTTTTCGTCCCAAAGCTCAATGATCTTTATCAATTCGTCTGCTGATAGTGCGGATGAACTTGCCTTTCTCTTGGTTGGATCTATTTGTAGCTTCCGACGCTTAGCATTTTTTGCAGCTCTTGCGTTGACAAATTCTATGTCAGAGAATGGATTAAATTTGCGATTATACCTTTCGAAAAAATATTCCTGCAACTACTTAGCTGTAGAATTCCATAGAACTTTGATAACACTCTCCTTGTAGTCTTCGGAGTTCTTTTTTCGCATGTTGAAGGCATAGTCTTCAAGAATGAGCGCCAGTTCTTCCACAGGTATAACCGCTCTGTCGAAATCATACACTTTTTCTGTGCAAAAGTTTATAAACTGCTTCCATACACTTGCCTTTGATTTCCTAATATTCGCTGGTGTCAACTGCTTAATATTCTGGCGAATATTTTCTTTACTTTCTTGACCGAAGCGAGACATTTTTCTACGTCATGCTGTTTTGACAAATTTTTGACAGAAATAATTTCTAGTTTAGAGTTGCCATGGTAACTGAATAATCAAGTTGACAAAACCTGTTTTGCAAGAACTTGATAAAGACGAAAATTGATATTGGAAACACATTTGGTGTGGAATTTTCTTACCGAATACCACACGAGGTCAAATTAAATCCGGAAATTTTTTGACCTCTAGTGGTATTACTAGTGAAAACTTGACTACAAATATAGGACTAGGGCAAGGAGGAAGCCTAGGCCCTTTGTTATTTATTATTTACTTGGATGAGATCATTAAGAAATGCAAAAAACTAAGTAAAGGTGTGGGACATTTGCACTTGTGCAGGGTAGAGACATCAGTGAAGGAGCATTTGCAGACGATGTTATATTAATAGCAAACCATAAATAAAAATAGCTACAAGAAAACATAAATGTGTGAAATGCAGCAATGGTAGGCATGAGAATGGAAATAAACAAAAATAAAACAAAAGTTATGGTCATTGGAGACGACAAAGAGGAAATACGTGTGAGAATAGATACAGACAAAATAGAGCAGGTTAGCAGATATTAATAATAGAATAGTTGAAACTAACAAATTATACTATTCCCTGAATAACAAATTTATTAACAAAAAAGAAATATCTGAATAACGAAATTAAAAGTATTTCAAACAATATATCGACCAACCGACTTACATATGGATGCGAAACATGGGTGTTAACAAGACAACAAAAAAGTAAAATACAGGCGACAGAGATGAAATATTTAAGAAGATTAAGAGGTGTAACAGAAGAGGATATAATAAAAAACATAGATATAAGAAAAGACATGTGCATACAATCAACCTTGGAATTTATGGAAGAAAGACAACTACAAAGGTGGGAATATTTACAACGTATGGATGAACGAAGACCAGTGAAGAGAATATGGAAAGCAAAAATTGAGAATAATAAAAATAGGGACAGACCAAGAAAAACTTGGGATAAGATAATACCTGGATTACTGAATTGAAGAGGAAGATGCTGGAAATAAGCGAAGGACTTGAAATAAAATCCGATGGGTTAAACTTTCACACACAATGTTAAATTCCATAAAACCTAAAATGGTTGCAGTAAGGGCAGTTTTCTGTTCAGCGATCCTTTGTCCTATTTCTGGCTCTTTAGAGGCATTTTGTTTCTTAGTAAATTATTAACCTTTCGTCTACTTTTTCCATGGATAACCTGAGTATACACTTCAGTATAACCTATTTTTTGGCTTGAATTTGTCTACCTTGATATTTTAGCTAGTTAGCCAAACTAAGCAATCTTGTTACTTGATGAAGATGTTTTTTGGTTGAACCTTGATATTCCCGTCCTCCGATTGTTGGGAAATTGAGAGTGCAAGACAGAAACGGTATATTCAGGTAACAAATCTTGATCAGAAATGATGTATGCCACAAATGGTATAACCCAGGAACGCGCCTATTTTAGGAATAGAATAACCCGGAAACAGTAAAAAGGGAGAGAGATGGGTGGACATACCCATTTAAATGCCCATCGTCGTATGTCGACTCCGTTCGGGCTGCTTTGCGAAATTTCTCAACAGGGTTGTCAATTGCATAATATTTCCTTCAACTTACAATCATAGGTCAAATATTTTATAAGCATTTTTTTAAGTGTGATAGTTATACAGATACAAATATTCGATAATTACTTGTTTTAAATCAATTTTATTAACATTAAAAGAATTATACAATTAAAAAGATTATAATGTATAAAAATCATACCTGCATAAATATATACTTTTTTTCACAAATAATTTGGTTGATTTTTGTGATTATTTGTGTCTAAAAATGTATTTATTAATTAATCTCCCAAGAGTAATGACTATTTATAACAAATCATAGAAATGTACATATAGGTATTAAATAAATACATAAATATATATTCGATTATGATTATTGTTTAAATTCATGGAGCAGTTTTAAAGATTTAGATTCAGAAATTGTCATGTCCCTGAGTCAACAGTGCAATTTGGTAAGAAATTCAGAAAATATTTTAAACTGGCAACATCGCGGCCATACCGAGTTAAAGGTCCAAGGTCATTGAAGACGGAGATGAAAATCGTTTGATGGTCTACCGGGATTCGTATCTGTTCTCTTTAAAATCTGTGTCTTGACCCTAATTTTTGTTCGTCTAGTCTAGTTTTTTTCAAGATCAACTTTTAATTTTTATAAAATCGATGAATAATAATACTTTGATTGGAAAACCATATCCATGTTCTTAAAATTGTATTAATCTAATTAGACATGATTTTCTTCTCGACGTTTAATAGAAGTAACCGGTTAAAAGTTCATCAACCTTGTACGTTATAATTTTATATTCCGCAATGAAACTGTTGAATTCTGAACGAACATCATAATTGCGATTGCAATAATATGCATTCTGTTTGCGTCCCAAAAACGCCTACGATCTGACAGAAAATCGAGGTTTAGAGCCTCGTAAAGAAAGCGTAATCGTAAATTTTCAAACTCGCCTAGAAAGTCGAACGAATCTAGATATTTTTTATAATTAAAATATCAACTTTCCAAGATAATCGAGAAGTTTAAATAAGTAGTGTTCTATATAAAATATATATACAGCGTGATCCAAAAAAAAAACGCAAAAATGGGTACTACTTTTTCGGTAACATGATAGCGAAATAAGATTTCTCTACAAAATTTTATATTTTTTGAGTTTGCTGTCTCAGCAGTATCTCCTCATCTCCTATCTCCCATCAGTAGCAGCTAGTATAAGCATTGCAGTGCTGCAGAGCTCCAAAAAAATCTCCTAATTAAATAAAATATTTTCTTTTATCAATAAAATGTATAGTATATTTTGTAAGGCATTCGCATTGTCATAATGGTAATAAAATTGGGAGTGCAAGCCACAGCTCAAAGCGTATGTAAAGTCCACCAGTGGAATAACGAACTTGTTTCGCGCGATCGTTGATATGTTATATACCTGGGTCGCACGAACGTACTCTGCGAGCTCTTTCAAACACCCGCGATGCACAAATCTCCCCCTTCACAGATTAAAACTATACCATCATTTTAACAGGATAGTTCTATGCATTTACTCCAGCGCAGCGTGGCATACGATATGGTTGGATTTATCTCATTTTTTCGCGATTTTCTGGTTTAAGGATTTACGTCGTAGCGAGTTTAACGTAATAGAGTGCGGGTGTGTCTGTGTATTGTTGAAAATTATTATATAAACTAAGAACTATGGAGGTGGTCATTAATTTTATTGATTATAAAAGTCATCTTCATGCCTGTATGGAATATGGAAAATGTTACGATATTCGAAGTTGAAGTGAATAAAATTCTTCGTCGAATGACCTTCCTAATTTCCAAATTTAGTTCGCAATCGTCATTCGAAAAGAGCCAATTTCTACCACCTTTTGTGAAAACTACAATAAACTAAATATTTTTTTTTATTCCAAATGCACTTAGCACTAGTTTCAAGTTTTGTAATGGTTAACGGTTCGTTTTTTAGATCTAGCTCATAGGTACAACTACATGCAACGCCTTGGATATGCTCATTCATTTTTCTTTTGGGTTGTCCCAGACACTTGAGCTGAATCTTTGTATCATTTCCCATGTTATCTACTTCCATTCCAGAAGCTTCGTGTCTTCTATATAGGCCACTATAGACCGTGGGCCCATGACACCACAAGTGTCGATAGCATATGTTCGTATGCCCTTTTAGGGATATACTCAGACAGCCCGGGCAACCAGGAAAAAGTGTCTCCGAGCGTCTATGACCAGTCCTTGCACCTGCTATGACCTCTAGTTTCGGTTGAAAAAAGGGTTAAGTATTCGATGAACGTGGAGGCTCGGGCATGTGGATACATTATCGTATCTTGTAAAAATAACCGGGCGCTAGCCGGGTTGCATACGTCTAGGTCGCTACCGGAAGGAGGCATACGAACCGGAAGTGGCAATTTTCCACTGGCGATGGGCGATAATCGAGGAAAGTATGCCCTGTGGTGGAACGACTTCTTTCGACCCATTAACCACAATTCCGACCTTTGCATACGATTTCGGAGAGGGCATCTCGATTTATGGCAACATCAACTTTCTGGACTAACCTATAAATAGTCGATAATTTATGTTCGTATGCCAATCTCGGGGCCGATAGACTACGACATTTTAATGAACAAAAGCTGGTTTGCATACGCCCAGGTCACTACCAGAAGGAGGCATACGAGGCGGAAGTGCTAATTTTGCACTAAGATTTTTCGGGCATAAATTTTGATCATGTGGCTGTTTTTTATATAAAAAAGGTAAACATTATATTTTTATTAAATGAAAATGACATTCAATGTATGAAAACGAGAGCCCGCTTTCTGAATCGGTAAGAAACTCAAGGGTCAGGGGCGGGACAATCCCTTCAGTGCCCCGGTTTATATATCGTCTATCGATCCTCGAAAAAAATGTACAAGTAACCCGGACTCGAATGAAATTATGTAAGCTGAGGTATCTCGACCCCCCGAATCTTCATTCAAGGTTGGATTGACCGCGCGAAAGAGGGGCGACATGTTTCCAAAGTTGTACATTGAAATTTCAACTTGATGATTTCTCATCTACAACATTATCAAATTTTCTGTGGACCCGGCAAACAAATAATAGCTCCATGATTCTCTTTATCGAAGTGGTTTTTATTATTTTCTGGGGCTGCGGACATCCGCGCGCTCCAGGAGTATTCCAGGGTATTCATTCGAAAGGGACCAAAGGTAGTCCCTGATTTTTTTGTGGCTTGACCGTTTGGGCCCGTCCAATGTTTCCCTGGTTGGGCTTTTGAACAATATAGGAAATTTTGTAAACAACAATTTTTCCTTAAAAATACAAGTCATTTTGAGCCAAAAGTCGGGATGAAAAAATTTGTTTAACCCAATTCCCTGAAGTTAAAAGTTTGGCCAAAAAAATGTTTTCGGATCTCCGCCCTGGCCACTAGAAATTTCCAAAAGATCTGAAAAAACTTGGGGTTACTCCGGATACCAAACCCTCCCAGTTCCCACTGAAATCAAATAAATTTGTTTTTCAAAATATCAAAAGCACCTGTAATGAGCCATATCTAGGGCAGTTGACAGCTGCCAATGGTCTGTCAGAAGTCGAAAATGATAATTATTTGGTTCCGGGTGACTGTAAATAGCTATTCGTGTCCTTTCCACCGAAATAATGGTTTTTCTTTTTTTTTTATAATGTTGGCACTGTGCAAATTGTATGCAAACCGTTATTTGAGATAACTTTCACTTCTGGTAACCGTGGTCAAAATTTCAAAATTTCCTCAATTATCGACTATTTATAGATTAGACCGGAAAGTTGATGTGGCCATAAATCGAGATGCCCTCTCCGAAATCGTATGCAAAGGTCGGTATAGTGGTTAGTGGGTCGAAAGAAGTCGTTCCACCACAGGGCATACTTTCGTCAATTATCGCCCATCGCCAGTGGAAAATTTCCACTTCCGGTTCGTATGCCTCCTTCCGGTAGCGACCTAGACGTATGCAACCCGGCTAGCGCCGGGTAATTTTTACAAGATACGATAATGTATCCACATGCCCGAGCCTCCACGTTCATCGAATACTTAACCCTTTTTTCAACCGAAACTAGAGGACATAGCAGGTGCAAGGACTGGTCATAGACGCTCGGAGACACTTTTTCCTGGTTGCCCGGGCTGTCTGAGTATATCCATAAAAGGGCATACGATCATATGCTATCGACACTTGTGGTGTCATGGGCCCACGGTCTACTAGCTTGACTGGGGGGATTTGTAGTAGTTGTAATGATTGTATTATTTCCTCTCCACAGTGCTTCCGTTTGTAAGTCTTTGTAAGTTCTCACAGAAGCAGAGTATGTGAGTGGATGTTCACATTTTCTGCATTGGATATGATCGTTATATTCAAGGCGAATTAAAATGCGGAAAATGATGTAGTTTGGGTCAAAGCATGAAGAGATCCGACCATTAAAGAAACTCTTTTGACCTGCCTGAAAAGGCGGCGTTTTTACGATGGGTTATAAATAACAAGCTTGGTGATGTTCGAGAGTCAAATTAATCGATAATACTTGATGCTGTATTATATATAATTAGGGAACTGCAAGCAGCATTTATTTGATAAAACATTTCAGAGTGCTGTAATAATCGAAATAAACATTTAGTATCAACGGATGCTTAACACGCAGCCATCTACAGTTTTGAAAAAATAATAAAATATTAAATTTCACAATAGCTATTTGTGTATCAAAAGCAGAAAGTAGTACTTTGGATGTCGAGACAGAAAGTTAGGTGACGCGTCGCGCGGCAATCTGTCGAGACTACCAAAGGACTTTCTGCTCGAAATACAAACAAGATTTTTTCTACGATCGCACCAAAATAAAATTAATTGCCATTGTTTGTACTTAGCAGTTTCCAGATTGCAGTTTCGATTACATTAATGTCAGGTATTTTTTAGATTTCCCTATTTCTCATTAAATTATTACGGAAAATACTGTTGGGTGCTTTAACATATTAGAAAATCAACTAAAATATTATTTTATTCTACAGTTTATTTTAAAATAACTACTAGCTCTCTTTTATCTATAAATAAAATTTGGCGTGCGCGCCATTAATGTTAAATTATGACAGCTCGTGGAAAACATCAACTTTGCAGTTGCTTTTCAAGGCACAAAAGACGACTTTCGATAGTGGTCGTAGAAAAAAAATGTTGTAGATCGTAGGCGTATCATAGAAATTCGAGATATACAAGTAGTAACACCAAAATTGTGATATCTGAGGGTAGAAATAATATATCTAATGATATTGCGAACACAAAAACTGTTAAATTGTCACAAATATATTGAATATTGATTGAAGGAGTAATCATATTAGTTTTACGATCATCCGTAAACTGCAAATACTGTGAAATCATTCTGTACATCTTCCTGAGACAGCAGATTGGTGTTCGAGAGGCACTAGACTATAAAAGCAGATAACGAAAATACCCATACCTACTGTGTTTTAGTTAACCATTATTTGTAGTAATTTAAGTTTTAATTAACCAATTCTGAGATCTCTTACATCACGAATATTCATGCTATAAATAGATTATATATGAATTTATCTCTAGAGAATCATAAACGTTATCAGTGTCTATTTTGACGACCTTTGGGATTTTCATTTTAGAGGACATAAAGTCACGTTTAATTGTCGATGCACTCGGTGATAAAAATGGCCGATATCCATGATTCATGCTATTTTGGCAATAATACTAGTCTAGGATGTAGTTAAAATGGAATAAAGACGTGCGGTGGGCCGTATTGGAAAATTAGTGGCATTTATCATTATAGAAAAAGCTTGAAGATCATTGATGTATTTATGAATACAGTTTCATATAATTCAAATGGTCACAAGAACGGCATGCCACGCGCTTTCTTTATGTTAAATTATTTCAATGAAAAATGATTAATATATAGTTAAGTGAAATAGTCCTTAAAAAAAATTAAAAAAAAAATTTGAAAATAGAAAGTAAAAGTTAAGCTGATAGATCGTAGCGAAGTGAGCGTGCAATTATGCCAAGCTACTTCAAATGCCGAAGAGTAGGGGTGAGTTAAAATTAAAAAGGGCGCCACTGTTTTATTATCGCTAAGCCAAAACAGAGGCCTTCCACGTTGTCTTGGAACTACCTATCAGTTGACTTATCAAAATATTTGTAATTAAATAAAATATTTGTATTAAAAAAATAATATTAATAATAATAGATGATCCCTAAATTATTTAAAGCAGAGGTCTTGCGACGAACAAATGAAACTTTAAATTTGATCTATTTAAATAAATGGAAATATCTATATGCTTACAGAGATGTTGGTAAAAAAAATATACATATATAAAGATATAAATAGAGACAATAATGATATGAAAGTATCACCAATATCCAGCTGTAGCCGATGGTCAAAATTGCTGTGAACTGGTGGAGTGATGTGTCGACAAACAGAGTAGCTAGCTGCTACCCGGGATAATCTCTCTGGCCTGTACAAAACTTGTAGCCAGTACTCCGAGCCCCAACATCCAGCCTTAGCCGAGCAGTTAAAAATAGTAGAGTGAGCTGGTGGAATGGAGTATTGAAAATAGAGTGACTAGCTGCTACCTGGTATAGGCTCTCTGGCCTTTACAAAACTTGTAGCCTGTACTCAAAACCCCTGAGATGGTTTATAGGGGTTACTTTCAAAGAAATGTGCAATCGGTGGCCTCAAATCCTGATTTTCAGGTTAATCTTCTGGCATACAACAATACGACAATACCAATACCAATAATAGCCGTGAAGATTACTTCTGGAGAATAAACCCGAAATCCACAAACAAGTGACCAAAATGAGGGGTTTCAAATCTCCAACCAGCCGAACACAATTTCATTAGTGAAGTCAACGTAAAATTCCCATATTCTATTCTACTTGACACTGATAAAAATCAAACCAAGCAAGAAACATTAGATGGCAAAAACTAATTCGCTCGAATACTATCGAAGGTGTATAAAAGAAAGTGAAGGCCTGTACACACGCATGGATTCAAAATAATGGAATAGCAATAAGAGATTATAATTTTTATTACAAAACCCTTCGTTTTACCGAACCGTTTCATGGAAATTTTGCTTTCAGCAAAACACAATACCATTTCACTATATGCAACTACCATAAAACGAAGCAATAAAGGTATACAAATCAAAAAAAAGTTGAATAACTATTTAGTTGAAGTAAAATGTGAACTGGGCATAAGAGGTAGTCAGCTGTGGATATATAGTAACCAGAAATTTCACTCAAATATACCAAAATTATACTAAAATGCTGAAAGTTATAATTCGTGTATACGAGGTGGCTCAAAAATATTTAATGCTAAAATCAAACCGTGACAGGCACAAGATAAACATTTTTGGGGACTGGTCAAATCAAAGAAAATCGTGATCTCTTAGTTGAGGTAGATGTATTTTCTATACATGAAATTATAGATCCAGCCATACGCAAATGGAGGTGTCAGGCAACTGAAATTTGAAGACAACATTCATTGAAAAATAGTTAATAGTTAACTAGGCAGCAAAGTAGTAGATTGACTACCGAGGCTGAATTCATAGCCGAGCGTAGCGAGACTAGGAATTCAGCTAAGGCAGTCAATCTACTTTGCTGCCGAGTTGAACATATAATTTTTTCTCCGATTGTTCATAATGATATAGGAGGATATTGTATTTGCAAATTATCTGAGGAAAGAAAAGGTGGCCTATTCGTTCAAATTTGTAGTAATTTTACCATCAATGTTAATAACAACTAAACATATGTTTTTAAATTCTTGTTAAAAGTGATGTAATAATTGCTAATAAATGTTTACGTCAAATGTTTTATTCCAATTGAGTATAATCACTTTGCTGCCTAGGCAGGAAAAGTAATAGTTTGCTGATTGATATGTGTCAGCAAAATTAATATTTGCTGCCAATCGAAGAAAAAATTATTTATCTCTACTACTTTGGACTGAACCACGGAATTTATTTTTTTCCACTACTAGCTGTGAAGTTGACAATTATTGCTTCTTCTAGCCAACTGAGAAGTTGAATTTCCCTATAAGTGGTTAATAATTTCTTCTATTATTAACCTAGGTCAATAATGGACAAATTCAAATATTTTGAGAATTCAGATAGTAATTCAATAAAAACTTGTGCAACACAATTTTGTATACCCAGGAGATTGTCTTTAACGGACGGAGTAAACGCTTATCGTGGTGCGTTTGTGAATTATTTTTAATTTTTGTCTTAAATTTAGCTAGTAGTGGAAAAAATTGTATATACACCATGGAGTTGAAGACATTTATGAACCTCGCACCTCATTCCGTTGTTTTTCAGCTGGTTACAATAATTATTTTACTTCACTTTACACATATTGGTGAGTTTTTTCAAAATCCGCCTCTGTTCCCGACACTCCTGAAAACCACGATTTGGAACGTAGTGCCTTTTATCGAAATGGCGTTTTCAATTTTGTTATAAATCTCATTTTTCGATAAATTTTATCGGCATTTTATATACGCTATAAAAAGGTGAATAGAAATGAAAATATCTTGAGTGAGTTCCACTTGAAATCAATTTAATTATATGGTGGTCCTTCTTACCAATGTAGACGGAATTAGTTACGAGATATGAAGCTACTATAGTTATTCTAAAGCCAGTGTGATGACAATAAAATGAAGCAATATTGTCAGATATATTTTTTTGAATTGTTAAGGCTCACTATACAAATATTCCCATCATTTCAGTAAACTGTTGGTTCATGGATTGCTAAAAAACGAAAAAATAATTGAAGCCACGCAAGAAAATTTACTTTACTTCTGTTCTAATACTTTCCAATGTCAGTCGCTACACACTGGATTGTATGTAACGGTTATGGTCTTCGTGTCCAAATTCTAGGGTTCTTGATTTATCCCATTGAACTAGAGCTGGCTCTCACAAATATTGGTAGTTATAGGAATCTTCTAGGAGCAGGGACAGTTGTACTAGTAGGGACCGTTGTACTCCGTGCTATAAAAATACACCGGTATAAGGGAAAAATGTGACAAAAAAAACTTGAAGCTTATACGGATATCAGTCCAGGTCAATAAATACAATTTAATAAGTTAACTCAAGGATTCTTCCTGGACCAGTATCTAATTTTTATCAAAAAAAATGTAAAATGTATGAAACAATCATGCCCGTGTAGCTTCCAAAATGGGTAGCCATTTTGTTCAAAAAATACTTATTAAATATTAATTTTACACTCTGTGATTTTAAAATATGAAGGTAGCAATAACACATGTAAAAATATACCAGTAATCCAGATTCTTATGATATAATCACAGTATATAAACCAACCAGTAGTGTATCTCTCATAAATTTCATTCATAAATTGCCAGAGCTTTTGATAACCTTGAACGGATCGTTTTACGATTCATTTTACCATAGTCGTAGGTGCATAAGTTTAAAAATGACTTGAACGTGTTGAATGTTTTTTCTTAAATATTGTAGAACAGTACACTGATGAGTTAATAAAACAATAGTCTTATACAAAATATTTATTGGTTTTTCCATATTACAATTTTCATTTGATTATGATTTTTGAAATTTTTATTGACAAATTTTAATGTGTAATATAGTCGTACCGTGAAGAAAAGTTTTATTAAATATTTTATTGGAAAATCAACACAAGGATGTACAAACTCTGTTGTTTGACTAATATTTATAAGTGATTCAACAATATTATATGCCGTAGCAACTTTCTCAAAATTCATTTGGAATAATGTTTCTAATAATGAGATGTATTGTACAAAATTTTCATGCGGCATATTCAAGTTTCCAAAAGTATACTTATTCGTATTTTCATAAGCCCTAAGGTAACTGTATAAAGACGAATCGTCTAAATTCTGATACGCTCTCACATACGCTGCATGTATGGAATTGGAATAGCCTTTTTTAAAAGAAGTCTTCTTTGATGATGTTGCATAATCATATCTGGTTCAAAATGAGCACCACATAAACGATGACTACTATTGTATAGAGTTTCTATTTTTGGTATCAAGTCAGGCCTATCGCATGCTTCGAGCCAAACTTTAGCTCTGAAACAAAAACAACAAATTAAATCAATGCATGGAACTAAGGCTCATAAATGTAATATGAAGATCAAATAATAAAGTATTATACATTTCGTATGAAAATACATACAGTTTCTCACCTTTCTGAATTCTTTGGAAAACGGTAAAATTTTTCATCACAATTATAATATTTATTGTTACATCCACGAACTACACACACTACCCGATTTCTTCTTTTTAATGGTATCCATTGCAAAAAAAATGCTTATAAACTATTAAAATAATACCGAAAAGCCGTAAAAATATAAGCTGTAATAAATAATTTCATTCGCAAATTCACCACTTGTTTTTGGTTGGATCGCAGCACAGCGATAGTCATCACAGCACAGATATAGTCATCCGAACGACGTTGTAGGTCACAGGGAGCTTGGCAGTGTGACGTCACGAGATAACATACTGGTTCGTTCATATACTGTGATATAACGACACTTATTAGATTTTTTGTCCACGACCACTTAATAATAAGTCAATATTTTACCTCCTAACTAAAGGTATATGGTACCCATATATCAACTGTCGTGAATTATGGTTCATAATTCACGACTAGAGATGGGGGTACAATATGGAATAAACTATTAAATCTGTGTATTTTGTTCAGGAAATTTGTCTCTGACATATATCGTATCTATAAAATATTGTAATTTTTAGTATTGATACTTTTCATAACGATATTTTCTATTATTAAGTATTTTAAAACAATATTTTTATAACGGTACGTTGTATTGATATTTTCTACAGTATCGCCCATCTCTATATATGTCAAATTATTTGAAGTAGCTGCCACCTGCCACAACATTTTGAGGTTAGTAATATGCCAAATCGCTACTGACTTTTATTTATTTGATAAATATAAAAGCTGAGAGGTTGAACGTTTTACAACCTTAGAAACCACTACCAACTTTCACTATTCAGACACCTCCTATTTTAATCCACGGCTTATCTGCCGCACTCTGTATAAGACGTTAAAAAAATTATTACACTCCACTGAATGAACGTTTGTTCTTAAACCAACTTTATGTGAAAATAAATTATTCAGTAATAGCTTTTGACTGGTAAGTTTACATTCGAAGTATTTATTTTTTTCTCTAAATCTATGTTGAAGTGAAAATTTCAGGAACAATTACTAAATATTGGATTTCTTAAATAGGATTTCTTTGCCACCAAGTGAAATAAAAGTGAATTTCATGAAATGTAAATGAAATCAAAGACGAAGCGAAGTATTTGGTGTGTAATTTAAGAAAAAACAAAAGGTCGCGTATTTCATCAAGATGAGCTTCTTCCGAACTCTCGAGGAAAGAGGAAATGAAAATTTTGCTGCGCGATTTTTTAAGGTTTTAAGTGAAAAACCTCAAGTGGAATTGTGATTTCAGCTAATAAATAATTTCCTCAAGGTGATAGAAGTTGAATCAACAAATTTGCGAATAAATATAAATGAAAAAAACACGATTGGCTACCTATACGAGGGTCAGACTGAAAGAACAACAAAGAATGTGCATGTCTTTATCACTCCTATGTGTTCTAAAATGGGGTACAAATACATTGGAAAAAAAGCCTTTTTTAAATTTTTTCAATGTATTATTATCGATTTTCCACGTTGTTTTTTTTCAAATTCCTCTAATTAACATTAATAAATTGAAAAATTTAATTATATAACATAGCGTACTCCAGAGATTATGGTTTATCTTCAAAATCTATTTGAAACTTTTTTTGTATCTGCATTTTTCACAAAGGTACAGACGATTTTCCACGTGAACCTTCATTGAACTTTCATTTTGTTCATCCCACTTTATTTTCGTTATTGTTGTAATAACAGCCTCTATTTTTTATGTAATTTGTTGAATATTTTTGTTGTTAATATTTTATTATTATTATTGTTTTTATTACGCGGCGACGCGTATAAGCCGCTCTCTCACTTGCTATTTCACCTTTATTTCGGCTCCCTTCTCTTTCTTACCTGAGCCATAGGTGTGTTCTTTTGTTTCGCGATCACTTCTAACGTCTGATTTAAGTATTTATTGTAAATAATTGTCTATTATTTTAAAATTTTGATATTTATTATTTATAGAAAAACTGTATGGTAGTTTCGAAAGTAGATGCTCCAAAGTGTTTAGTGGTAAAGTTTCATTGAATTATATTTATTAAGAAAAAATATATAATTCAATGTAGTCTAAAAAAACAAGTAAAATTAAGCATGCAAAAAAACAGATATTTAAGAAGCATTTGTTAAAAATTCTAATTATTGATGGTTTTGCTTTTATATGCTCATTTGCAATGCTAAATTCAAAAGGAATTTCCACTGTGATAAGTAATAACTAAATAGGAATTATAATTGTTGCTTGACTTTTTAGCTATAGTATTATTATAAATAAACTGATTTTTACAGTTGGAAAATCTACTTTTTCAAATTTGAAAGTATTTTTTCATAAAAGTTGAGATCTTTCTCCACATTTTACATGAGTTTATTTATTTTTTCAGAATATTATAAGCCCAAAATTATTAACTTTTAAGTCGAGCGGCTAATAAATTTGGCTCACGGGTGGTTCGCGCGTAACCACGAATTAACTGCCACTGAAATTAATTTTATCTCGTAAACTTTTTAATTTACAGAAACACTTTTCAGACAAAATTTGTAGATGAATGCTTCAGCTACAAATTTTTATTTGGAAGTTTTTCTGTATATTTATTATTTAAACAATTAGAGCGAAAAAACAAAAACAAAAATTTTCACTCGACGATTTTCCGGAAAATCGCATGCCTAACATCGTAAAGCTTTTCTCATGTAAAGCACAACCCTTTTAAATACTCAATTTTGAATTTTTTGAGATTATTGTATTTTTTGTGAGGTTTTATGAGTACTTTGACTATGCTACGATCAAAAATTAGTGTACGACTTCCTCAATGAATCATTTAACGTTATTTTATAGGATCAGATTTTTCACAAATTAATATTTGCTTTTATTTGTTTCAGGTAAGTCCTAACTGCAAACGTTACACATGTAAGTTTTTTTACAGAAAAATTTAAATATTTTATAAAAGAATTCGAATCTGATATTTTCATTTGCATTATATTTCTGCGTAAACCATTATTCTAAAAATAGTTAAAACAATAATTGGAACATTTCTTTTTTTCTGCATCATAAAAGAATATTTGTGTGTGAATAGTTTAAATAAAAGTATGTGAATGTTACAAAGACAGTATACCATTCACAAGTGGCGACAATTTGTATACAAGATTAATGATCTAACCTAGACTGTTTCACTATCAAATTCGTACAGTAGTTCCTTTCCAAAAGCTATTGCAATTAGTTTGCAAATAATGAAATATCAACCACACCGACTACTGCAAATTCCATGCAGACATACACCCACCTGAAATAATTATTAACAGCTATTGTGACTATCTTGCTGAACAACGGAAGACTAATCACATCTAAAATAAAAATAAACCTCAAAGCAGTTTGAATAAATAATCAGTTGTAGATTCTTCATAGGTAGAAGTATGTATGTGTATGTATGTGTGTTTTTTGGGGTGACATTCTCTGAGACCTAAAAGATCTATTGTGCCCACTTACTTCTACTCAGTTTCTGAGGAGAGTCTCAGAAACTAGTAGTTCCTCTAGTCCTATTTCCCGGAGGAATTTTAGGATGTCTGCAGGCTTCAACATAGGCAAATGTTCCTCTTCTATCCAGTAATCTCCCAGGTGCTGTGCTCTAGGATTCTGGAGTGCTGTGCAGTTGGAAAGTATGTGGATGGAGGTTTCTATTTCCATTCCACAAAATCTGCATTCTTCTTCCTCCACTATTTTGAGCTTTTTCAGGTGCCCATTCAGGCGACAATGTCCCGTTAGGATCCCTTTTAAAACTCTTAGCGCAGTTTTACTTTGACTTATGCATTCCTTTGATCTCAACAGGTTGTAGTCACCCAGAAGAGTCTTTGATTGTATAAGCCCTACTAAGATCTTTCCAATGGTCAGATCTTCTCTTTTTCTCGGCTTTACTTATTTCTTCCAATATTACATTGGGGCTGATTCCGCAAAAGGGTTCAGGCCCCCAGAAAGGTATTTCAGTCCCCCTCTTTGCTAGTTCATCTGCTATTTCATTTCCTTCTATTTCAGGGTGTCCTGGAATCCATAGTAAGGTGACTATGTTGTTCTCGCCTAGTTAATTGAGTTTGTCTAGGCATTCCCACACCATTTTGGAACTGATTACACAAGAGCTCAGTGCCTTAATGGCTGCTTGACTATCCGACATTATGATAATCCTTTGTCTTCTGTATCCTTTATCAATATTGAACTGGGCGCACTTTCTTATGGCGTGGATTTCCGCTTGAAAGATACTTGGGGTTTTTCCCAAGCTTTCAGAGTGTTTGGTTCCTGGCCCGAACACTCCTATCCCAGTTCCTTCTATTGCTTTTGAGCCGTCTGTGTACCATTGAATGGCATTCTTTCCAAGTCTGGTAATGGTATTAGGACTTTTGGGTTACAGCCCCAGTTTCTTCCTGCCAGATATCTGCACACCATTATAGCCATTTCTGCCTTGTAGGTAGAAGTACCAAACGATAAATATATTTCCGGTTATAATACATACAGTAAAAAAAATTTACCTTTACCCTGACGTCATACCTACAAACCTCGCGAAATGGCTAAAGCTCATATAATACCCTTCTTGGTGTGCGTCATCGATTGTTTATGTCCTTCTGACACATTACGTTGTAACAAATAGAAAAAAGGCAGGTCTGTGATTAATTCTAATCAAAATATCACAATAATGATCCGTTTAAATGTTTTACAAACGTTAACCCGAATCTTTGACTTGAAAAAATTGATTAGTTGATGATTAGAGAAATTACATCATTCAAAATAAGATGCAAACGTACCTTTCGTAGCGGCAATGTGTCTTACGTCTTTTTCTAATGTTTCACTGACAGTTCACGTCAAGTCTGTACTTTGCTATTCACGGTCAATTATTATTTATGAAAAATAAACATTTATCTGTAATTCTGTAACCTATCTACTTTATTTACAGTTTCCTGCAAGTAAAATGTCAGGACAGCCGTCAGGTTTTCTGTCAAATAGAATTTTAGTTTGTGGTTAGATGTGTAGATGTCACTATTTACGCATCTTTAATGCACAATGCTTCGGACTGACTTCTGGTTCCAAGTAAAATCGTAAGAAACCTGAATAATGCTAAATTAACTGTGATCCAGCCACAAGAAACAATGTGAGAGAGAATACTAAAAAGGCAACCCTGTAATCCATAGTTCTGATAAAACGTTACCGTTACCAATAGAAAATTATACTGTAGCATTCTGCAGTACTGTAATTGGAACCAGGTTAAAAAAGATTGATACGAACATGGTCCTTTCAAAGAAAACTAAATTAAAAGCATCATCATAAAAATAACTGTCTCTTCTAAAACGTCTTTCCTACTTATTCTATCTTATAATCAAAAATTTCTTGCTCTTAGTTATTCCTACAAAGGTATTTGGAGTATCTACTTATTCACTACACTACCTTGGAGTTCATCTTTTTCCCGGTAACTTTAATAATTAGGTTAACCTTATTACAAACCAGTTGTGTCCGTTAATTTTATTAAAATGTATTTCAATGTTTGATTTAATTTCGAATCGGCTTTTAGTGGGCTATTTACATGCGTCGGTCCTTAATCCTACGAGATAAAATTACCATTTGACCTCTTGCTCATATTCCACACTGCTGCTGTTTGTACCGCTTGTTGTATATTCATTATATTGTACAGTTCTGGACACTAACTTTAATACCATTGTTTGTTAACAGGAATACTGCAAAAATATAAAAATTATTCAAGAACATATTATTTGAACATTATAGATTAGAATTTTATTCATGATATTTTCATCTGCTAAATGTAACAATTGACATGCAATTATGAACAATAGACAAACATTAGTAAACATCTCCACGGTTTAAAAAACCAAACATCTTAAAAAACATGCCTACGGCTGATAATAATGATTTTTCGAACTCTCCAAATGTATTTTCACATTCTTCTTCAATTTTTAAGAGATCTTTCTCCAATCTCAGTACAATTCTGATTAATGTTCTGTTGAAAGTTGCACTTTCAACCATTCAATCGTGTCTATTCTGTTTGGACAGTACAATTTCC
Source organism: Galerucella tenella (assembly GCA_910591685.1). Classification (NCBI taxonomy): domain Eukaryota; kingdom Metazoa; phylum Arthropoda; class Insecta; order Coleoptera; family Chrysomelidae; genus Galerucella; species Galerucella tenella. The sequence goes on along the minus strand of CAJUYH010000178.1, from coordinate 31,602 downwards.
AGCATTGACTCTTCAATATGATGACCAACCGGGTGTGATCAACTGCCCAGACACTTAAACTAAATCTTTGTATATTTTACAACGTTTCCTACTTCCATTCCAGAAGCTCCGTGTCCTGATTTAACTGGGCACATTTTTTTGTAGTTCTAATAGTTTTATTATTTCCTTTCCACAGTGCTGAGTTCTTGTATATGTTCACTAACTTTTTCTATTTTGTATAAATGTTTCTCCGCTGTACAGTGTCAATTATTTGTCTATTTTGTTCAGTAAACTCTTCTACCAATCTCCATTTGAATTGATGTTATTTGTCCAGCCAATTCCGAATTGTTCCCCTTTTGCATTCCTTTGTTCCACATAACAGTTTTAGACCTATACAGTAACCCTTGGACCCTTCTTTAGCTAGGCTAGGTTAGGTTAGGTGTGTGGTGAGTGGATCTATGAGGCACTCCACTGCGACTCGCAATAGTCTATTGTGGCTCACACGTATTCCATCTCCGTCTACATCTACTCCCTTCCGTCCCCTACTACAATCTGCCTCCCCTAGCTTGTCCCCTTTCCCCGAATACCCTGCAAAGGAAGGCTTGCCGACAGTCTCTGGCCATGTGCCCCACGCTCTTACATAGCCAGCAGTCCCTAATCTTCTCCACTCTCCTTGTCTTACATTCCGCTACCTGGTGACCCTTCACTCCACATCCAAAACATCTGCCCTCCTCTCTCTCCCCTCTATAATATTCACCCTATTTAGGTCCAGCTTAATCACCCGTTTTGCTAGTAAAGCTTCCGCTTTCTCACATTCCACCCTACCACCGCCATTTTCATGCCGTTCCTCTCTCTCTCACCACTTTCATCACCCTTGTCCCTTCCCCAATCAATTCCTCTATTTTCTTCCTCACCACTTCATCTTCACTCCACGGATCTATCCCCACCATCTAAATGGTTTTTGTTGTCCTTCCCGCTTCCACCGCTCTAGCACCTGTTACCCTTTCCACATCCCCCAGAATTCCTCTGACCTCAAACCCTTTCTTTGCCTCTATTACCACCTCCCTATTCCTTGAGACTCTAAGTCTATCCACCCACTTTCCTTTTATCTCTCTCAAACCCTTCTCAATCCTTTCTATCCCCTCCTGATTGACTTCTCCAATATCCTTCAGGATTACCGCCTCATTCCTGACCTCCTTTTCCTTTTCCTTATCTGTATAAATTGCCACCTTCGTCCCATCTGCTCTCAACCACGCGATGATCTTCCTCAGCACCTCCATCTCCTCCAACACCTTCTTCTCATCCCTACAATCACCCTCCATCCGACAGATCAACTCCTCCGCGTTCACCCTTGAACCTTTTCTTTCCGTAGTGCGTACCCCCTTAACCCACTCCATTTCCTCTCCTTTTTCAACTAGCATCGGGTACCTACCCCTAAACATTTTCTGTATCCCCTTCTCGATCTTCCTTAGTCACCCATACCACTTTTATCTTTTCATCCCCTAACATTGGATTTCCCACCTTCACCTCTATTCCCTCCCTCTTTTCATCCTCCCAGTCCTTATCTCTAATCTCCTTCCAGCCATCCCAGTCTCTTTCCCCTTCCTCCCATCGTGTTTGCATTCTCTCCTTCCTACCTTCCCCTCTCCTCAACCCGCTCCTCAGCCACTGACTTCTGCTCTTCCAGCCTTTTCGCCCTCTTCTCCAGTCGCCTTACCATCTCCATCAATCTCTCTACACTCTCCCTCTCTTCCTCTTTTCTACTCTTCACTTCCTCCCTTCCTTTCTCCTTCTGTTTCCTCTTCTGCTCCTTATTTTCCAGAGAAGAGCGCCTGGCTGTCGTTTACAATCGCGATTCCTTGAATCACATATTTTATTAAATTTTTAATATCCACCTATCATTTTAAAATCGTAGTCCGGCCCTGTCTTTGAATTACCATATTATCTAATCGTTGTGCTCCGATTCTCCCATTTCCATTTATATTTGCTCACATATTTTTCGAAACATTTTCTTTTGTTTATTGCACCGTTTATTGTTTTATGTGTCCGGAAAAAGATCGAGCGATATACGGGTTTTTTGTTGTTCATGAATTAATTCCGATTTGAAGTAAGAATAATTTAATGATAAAATTAATGCCCAAAGGCGGTCGTGAATAAAATTAGCAGGGTTCAAATCCCTATCTGGAAGTTCTTAATTTGAATTTTCTGCATCGTTCGACCTGGTTAGACTAACCTGACGTTGTTATCGTGTCAGAAAATTTCCGTAAACAATTACCATTTAAATTTAAGTTTAATGATCGGCTCTAAGACGAGAAGAGCAAGGAAGAGTTTCGGAAATATACAAATGAAACATCGACATAACGCAAAATTTGAAAAATTGTGAGAAAATCTTTTCAGTAGGACATACATTTAAAGAGAGTGCTCGAGACGTTAAGGCATGAACTACATTTGCAAAATTGCAATCGTGAGAGTAACTAGATGAGGCAATGTCGTTACAAAAAAAACTCATTGCTATACTTTTCAAATCAAAATATATACACAGAATTTTTTGAAGAATTATATTTTTGTTGTGGTAACCATGAAAATTACTTTGTTATGAAAAAGGTAAAATAATTTTTCTCCGATCGAATATATTGACGAATCACTTAATAATAAAGAGCAACAGGCAGATCAGGATCTACAGTGACAGTCAAGCCGCCCTTAAAGCACTTCAGAGCTATAGGGTGACATCTCGGCTAGTATGGGAATGCGGCGAAGAACTTAGAAGACTGGCGACTCGGAACAGTGTAACACTGGAGTGGGTCCCAGGTCATAAAGGAATCGCAGGCAATGAAAAAGCTGACGAACTCGCAAGAGTAGGATTGTCATCTCTGATGAACGGACCCGAACCTGCTGTGGCCATTCCCAGATGCTTAACGAGGTCATGGTTAAAAGGGTGGTTGAAAGAACAACACAATAAACACTGGAAGAATACGACCAGGCAAATACATGGGAAGAAATTCATAAAAGAACCATCAGAAAAAGTAGCGAAAGAACTGCTCTCAAAGAGCAGGCACAAACTACGCACCATAACGGGGCTACTTACGGGACACTTTCCCACAAAGGAGCACCTAAACAAAATAGGGCTGTATAACGAAGACCTTACATGCAGAAGATGCAAAAAGGACACTGCAACAGCTCTGCACATATTATGCAACTGTGAGACGCTGGACCACAGGAGGAAAAAACTCAATGGAAGACCCCAAATGACTCCAGAAGACTTCTACAACCAACCAGTAAAGAACCTGTATGAGCTAATATAGGGAGCGGATTGGCTGAATAGGTTGTAGTCAGAACACTAGGAGTATCAACAATAAGCCCAGGAGGCTGAGGTGGTACCGGCAAAGGGACGGCTCCTTGAAAAAAAAAATAATAATAATAAAGAAGGAGTGGCTAATAAAATATTCAACACCCCTGCCTCCACTTCAAATGGAAATGATCGAAACGAGATAAACCAAACAATTAGCCATGCAGCTTCGACGTCTATAAATTCTCGTTGCCCCTCAGTACAATTTACAAATTGTACAAACTGTACAACAAATGTAAATATTAACAACAATAATTAATTTGTGTTCAAGAATATCGTTATAAATTAGATGTTTCTTTTATTTCGTTTTTAACCGTTATCAATATAAAAATTAAAACCATGCTTAGTTTCATTTTATTGTAATAATCCATTTGTAACATAGCACTGTTATTTTCTAATTGCTTAGCAACTGCCACCTATTCTGGAATGTTGAATTTTGCGCATAGAAAACAGGTCAAAATAGTGTCACTTTTCCCACGATCGGAAAAAAATTTATAGTTGTGTGTACGATAATTATTATTTTGAAATATCAAAAGTATCATACATATTTTTCATGTTAACTGCTAATACTGTTCACCTTAATACTAACAAAAATAATTATCATACACACTACATTTTTGAACGTAATTTCATTAAATAATAATCATGTAGTTAATCACTAAAATGTGATTATCTCTAAAACCGTTAGGATTTGGGGATACTAACAGATATACCTTTTTTTTGTCGTAATGTAAAAGGCAAAAAAGTTTTGCGTACATTCATGCCGCATACGTGGCCTATGTGGCGCCCTCTACAAAATACATCGACATAGATACATAATTATAATTTCTCATATCCAAAAACCCTCATCCTCAAATTTTTGTACATATACGTCAAAAAGCGTTGAAGATATTGTAAAAAACGTTAATTAAAATTTCATGTTCAACACCCTGTATCTCTCTTAATATCAACATTTTATTGACACTAGTTGGTTTAAATTGCAATATTTTGGAGTGAAGATTGTACTGTATTTTTATGTACAATTATTTAAGGACTACCCTGTTTGAGCCATTCTTATTAGGACACCCGGTACACTTAATGTTTTTTATGGGATAAAATGATAGATTTAACGAATGAACGAATTTGTAGGTTTTTTCGGCAATATGTTATTAGCTAATTTTATAATGCAACTGATAGTACTCGCATCAGTATCAATCACGAACTTTTGCCAAAATCAATATTCCAATTCGTCCAAACAGAAACCAATTTCCATAAGATCCACGACAGGGGAAAGATCCCGTTTATGTGCATTTGTTAAACCGTCTGAAAACCATTGTCTACAAACATTTTTTTTAAACAATGATAACACAAACAATGATAAAGATAGGATCTTACAATTTACAATAGTAGTAGCTGAGTGTATTTACGAGTAAGTCGCAACAGTAACTTCTTTTTGTGGAACATTTATTAGATTTTTCTGTGACATACTGTGTTCGTTTTAAATAGAATAATGTATGCGTTGAATAATAACGATCATTGACTTAAATTTGTCTCTCGCAATTTGCATAAGCCGTACCATTTCTCTGATTGCAGACTACAGTTGAACAAGGTTTTTGAAATGTAAATCGCAGTTATTTTAGAAGGATCTGAAATTAGCTGTTTTACTAATGTCCTTTTATTATTCAACAGAAACGAGAAAATTGGAAATTACGAGTATTAGGATTAGCCACAAAAAAAAACTAATCTATCGAATATAATTTATGGCTTAGAACGGACCTATATAACGAGAAATTTTAAAAGGTATCGGTAGCCACTTGAAATTTCCCATTTAAATAACACGTAAAAAACCCTTTTTTCATTAAAAAGGCTATAACTTTTGAACAGTTTAAGAAAAAAATATGTTCGTGGCAGATTCTTGTACGGCATTAAATTCCCTAAAAAATCATCCCTGGGTAGATTTTTGCATGTTTTGAGCCATGAAAATCGAAATAAAGCGATAATATGCAGTTTTAAGGCAATATGTTGTTTTGGGTAAGCCTAAGCCATATATTTTATACTGGGCTTTTCACGACGATGGGTCATTAGTCTTATAAAAAAAATTTTTATTAGAATTTAAGTGCCTCGACAACTATGGCCAATGGCACTATACAAAAGACAAAAGGACATATATAAATACATACACTATCTTAAAACATAAAATATGTAAAATATCAATCTAGCTTATATTTTGTAGTAGAGGTTAGTTGTTTTGAGGAATCAATTGTCTTTGGGATTTCAGCGGTGCAGTTTAAAAGCTCTATCAGGTTAGGTCTTAGGTCTAGGCGCTTATATGTAATGGTGTATTCCTGGCAGTCTGTGAGAATATGTTTAACGGTTAAAGCACTATTGCAGTGACGGTAGACCGGAAGGTTTCCAGAAGACATCAAGTAACCATGTGTGTATCTGGTATGGTTGATCCGCAATCTTCCGATGACAGCAGCTTATCTCCTGGTTAAGAAATCGAGGGAGAGACAGCCGAATAATGGTTGTATATCGTAAAGGGCTGTTTTGCTGTTGTGCCTAAAATTTTGCCAGGACTCCTTGACGGACTTTTTGAATAATAGTTTTATGTCATCTCGGAGCTGGAACGTTGTTGTGGTGATGGAAGAAGGGGCTTCTTTAGCATGGTGGTCAGCATTTCCATTTCCAGACAAACTGTACATCACGAGCTGAGAGGGTTTGATAGATGTCATGGATGTTTTGAACTATTGGATAATCAGTAAAGATAGTATTGAGTGAATTAATTGAGGAAAGATTTGCTTGAAAGCTTGGAAGATGCTTTACAACTCACCAGTGTGAACGCTACATGTTGAGGGCAACCGATAGGAACCTATTAGTTCGTGGTTGGTTGTGACGGAGCAGCCAACACCAAAAGAAGTTTTTGAGGCGTCTGTGTAGAGAACTACATCATATGGTGTTTTTTATAATATTTCCAAAAATGCTTTCTTTATAAGTATGTTGGGCGATTCATGTTTATTGAACTTGGTAAGGAAGGTATCGAATAGAGGAAGTTGTTTAGTCCAAGGAGGGATATGAGGTTGGGGCAGCGGAGTGGTCATTGAAAGGTCGGTATTCTCAAGTACATAATGGGAAAAGAAGAATAGATTTTACGCTACGTTTGGAAGTAATGTTGGAAGGATGATGTTGAGATATTGATGTAAACAAAGGGTAAACAGGGTTAGAAGATGTTGATGCAGCGTATGAAAGGAGGAGGAATTGACGTCTTAGGAACAGGGGTGGCTCATTTGTTTCACAGTATAGACTAGCAGCTGGACTAGAACGGAAAGCACCGAGAGAGAGTCGAAGGGCTGTATTGTGAATAGAGTTCAGTGAGTCGATGGTGGAGTTGGAGGCTGACATGTAAATAAAGCTGCCGTAGTCTAGTTTAGAACGGATGAGGGATCTGTAAACTCTTAATAAGGTATTTTCGTCGGATCCCCAGTGATAGTGGCAGAGAGCTTTGATGATATTAAGTCTTTTAAGACAAATGCCTTTAAGTGTGTTGATATGAAGTTTCCAATTAAGCCGAGAGTTGAAAGTTAATCCAAGAATTTTGCAATGATTAACATCAGGTAACAGGGAGTTATTAAAGAAGATTATCGGTGTACCGGATGGGGATCTTCTGCTAAACCTTATTACCTTCGATTTACTTGGAGATAAGGAGAGATGTAGGTTATTGGCTCTATCTTGCAGCAAATTTACTGCGTTTTGTAGAAGTTTGCAGATGGTGGATTTTCCATGGCAGTAGACAATTAAATCATCAGCATATTGAACACATTTGATGGGAGTAGTACTTAAGATAGAATTAATGAATTTTTCTCGACATTAAGAGTCTATTTAACATATTATTTTGACAGTTGAATTTAATTTTGTTATTTTACATGAAACACCCTCTATTATTGGATTTGGTGTTCAATTTTAGGCCATTTTCTCATATAATTTGTGTCAGACGTAGGACAAAAAATTTTATTTTTCTTTAACAGAATACAGAATGTTTTAAATTTTTATTTCAATTTTGTTACAAAAATATCACTTGGTCATATTTTTTTTTTCAAAATAAAAAAAATATATATTTTTGTTTTTTGCAGATAATATCGCAAAAAGTGAAAATATAAATGTTATGACATTTACAATAACAATTTTACTATTAACTTGCGGAAATTGCATATTACCTTGAGACTGGAGGTTTGAAGATTAATATCATTGATACCAAGAAGGATTATTATAATAAAATTGTTCAGCGACCGGAAGAAGACGATGAAGAAAAAGACGAAGTGCCTAGTAATAATATAATTACCAAATAAAAATATTATTAAAAAAATGTTCTTTTCTTACATGAAATAAAAATTTTCTTTAACAGATATAAGTATATTTAATGTAATTAGCTTCATGATTTTTATAAAAAAAGGTAATGGTGATAATATTTACAATGTATTGAATATAGATAATTAAATAATATTTAATCAATAACATTAAGTTAAAGAAACCGTACTGTGGATTTGGACTCGCGATTGACAATTACACAATTTCCTTCTTGGAAAAATTATTTGAAACACAACTTTTATAGTAAATGCATATACGTCTTGGGACACATAAAATCGGATATTTCCAAAGAGCATTTACATGTACATAACCAACCATGATTATAAGAAATGAAAAATGATATTACGATACGAATGTCATCATTTTTCGATTCTATCCGCGTTTTGATTGACCAGTTTGAACAAAAACCGGTTATTCTAACTATGATAATCAGATATACAGTCTCGCTGACTTTATGTTGATAATAATGATTAGGTACTACTTTAAACTTGTAGTACCCACTACTACTATTTTTTGAAATAATTTCTAGAATTGTACTAGTTTTTTAGCTTTTACTCCAAGCCCAAGTGAAAGTCTACAATAACAGTAATGCCGAATGACTTCTTGTATTTTTGCTCGTGCTTTTCGGTAGCACCAAGTCCAGCACCTTTGTCTCCTGCACAAGTATATACATGTACAAGTTCTTAGCTGGGGTTTTGCTATCTGGCTGCTCAACGTGTTTTCCATTCTATGCATTCTTGCCTCTGTATTACAAGGTGTAACGAAGTTAGTACTTCCACCATACCGAAGAAACGTGTATTACGTCATGTTTACTACCTTGTTGTATAGCCAATGCAGAAAATTTAATTTAATTTTAGCCACCATTTTCCCCCCTAAGAAGCATCTGGATACTGCTAGTGTTGTCTCAGCTTTCGTTACTTTTGGTAAATGTTCGTACCAGGAATATCACAAGGGGGGTCCAATTGGCCCCACCAGACTATACTTAGATCTTTTGTTTATAATGTACAAGTGAAGTTTGAGTAAAGTCCAAGATACATTGAGTATCCTTAGTTTCAAATAATTCCGATTACTGAAGTTTTATTGGCACTAATATTCATCCTCTCCCATTTTATCCTATATTTCTACAATAAAGGAAACATAACTCTACTCTAGAACATCCTCTAGCTACATCATCCAGTAGTGCATCTTGTTTTACACAAGTACGACAAGGAAAATATGAGAAAAACTACTTGAAAGAGAGAATAATAATAGGGTACAAGCATAAATTTTGCTATTGGTGGGAATTGACGCTTTATCAGGTCTCCTAATACCTTGCATGCCTATTTTTTCAAAAAAATATAAAATTTACTTTTAAAACGACTTTAAAAATCATAAAATTTGAAAGTCCGCCAAAACGCTGAGTTCTTGTGACCTAATTTGTTTCTGAAAGCTTTAAAAATGGATAAAGCCGAAAAAAACTTTGTATTCCAAGTATTGCATTGTTCCAGTGTGTAAATCAACGTCTATTAAAACTCCTGACAAAATATTTGTTACTTTACCTGGTGGCGCAAGCAAAAATATACACTTAAGAAAAGGGCATTACTTTTGTTTGTGAAAGTACCTAATTCTATGCTAGTAATTGTTATTCTTGAATAGTATAGGTTATGTACCTATATATCTAGGAATTTTCTTACGACCACACATCGAAATATGGTTGGTATATATTATATAAATAAAACAGTTTAAATCGTACTTACGATAATGCTTTAACTCCTCTTATTTCCTCTTTATTAAAGCAGTTGTTTGACTTCATAAATTCAAGCAGCATAAATGAGTCTACTTTGGGCAAGTTATCAGTTTGTGCTTTTACAAAACCTTCGCTAGCCATATCTTTACTCACAAAATATGAAAGAATCGTCACTGAACACTGAACTAGTAAATAAAATATATTCTTCCAAAAGTTTTAAAATATCCTCGGAAATATCGAATATTTATGTCCACTTTCCACTTTACGTTGACTTTTAGAAATAAAAAAAAGCACACACAAACACGTAATGGTCTCAAACAAACATATTACGTCGATGAAGCAATTAATAGTTGATTAAAATACAATATAAACACACAACTACACATAACCTAATGCAATACCGGCCATATTGACATAAGTAAACACAAGAGATATGACATCACACGTATCATCGGTAGCGTTCGGAAATCCTCGGGTTGTGATCGGAAAGTGCATTGAAATTTGAATTTTATTTTAAAATTTGGGAGTAATTTCCAATGGAAACTGGTATATTTCCTATTATTAGTATTGTTTGATATCATATTTGCTATTATAAATTAATATCCAAGCAAAATATGAAATATGCGTGTATTGTATTGTGGGCAGTCAGCATTGGGCGTGTGTTTTGTTCCAGCTACCAATCTAATATGAAAGCAGCGTTGCCAGTTTAGAATGTTTGGTTCTTTCTAAGGAATAAATAACTTATTTTGCATTTGACTCTTAACACGGAATAACGCCGTATTTAGTGGGAGAAAATCGAGATTGGTAATATTATTCACTTTTGAAAAATAAGTCAGATCAAAACAAATAAGAATGAAATAATATAGTTCAAGAAAAATTTTTGACAAATTGCAATCTGCAATAAATAAAATCTACACTGCCTTCGATTTAACAATTTTTGGTATTTAACATTGTTGCCGACACAAATTGGGAGTAACTTTTACTGAATAGTTAATATGGCAACAGCGGTTAAAATAGGAGGGCACTGAGCACACAACCATTGCTGACTGCGCCCAATTATGCTTCTCTCTCTTTCAAGTAGTTTTTCTCATATTTTCCTATTTCCCTTGTCGTACTTGTGTAAATCGTATGTCTCGAATAGACTTTTCGCAATCTTTATATCATCATTCTCTTTAACATAGAGTCAATCCAGATGACTAATGTTTTCTTGTCGGCTCTTTCCATTGGCGACCGGATGATAGATTTGACGGATAATTATCCATCCCACTTTATAATATTAGTTTTTATAGAGTTTTTGCGTCAACTAAATTTCAAACATGTATAAATAGTCATGAACATAAAAACTTTATTTAACTACTAGAAAGACGTCTAAAGCTATTTTCTTCTAGAAATATCCCAAAGTTATGTAAATCGTTTTTGAAATGTGTCTAAAACAAAACAAGGAAGACTAAAAAATAAGCTAGCAAACCAACCGTGTGATAATTAACAAATACGAAATGCATGAACACACACTTTTGTTAACGACAGCGGCCTCTTAGGCACGCCGCCATTAAAACGCCACTTTTTACGAACAATAACAACGGTTGTCACAGACATATACCTGCATATGTATGAGAGACTAGGTACATTCACTGGAAAATGTAAATATAATGTTGTCTCCTAACAAAACAGTCGTTCAGAGTAATCAGATACAAAGAGAGCAGTAGGCCAAATTATTAGAATAAATAAAGCAGCTATACTTAGATGAGTCAGATAAGTCTGGGATGGATTTTAGATACTGGAAGGAATCTTGTACTGGAGGAAACAAAACAAAACTACAAGTCACAGATGCACAGACGTGCAATCACTCTGAATGAAGGAAAAAATAAGTTCAGGAAGAAAAGGGAATTCTTTTTGTCCATGTTAACTTTGTTCCTTCTCTCAAAAGGATATCTTTTGTCAATAGTGAGATCTCCAGCTCTGTTGGTTTTTGGGTTATACCATAATTGGCAATAAAAGGTACTACCTCTTGTTTTACCAGTTTAGTCGTAGCATTAAAAGTTTTCTTACATTACTTGTCTGATGACTTTACACGTAAATTTAAACTTAATTTAAGAGAGAGCAAACATGTCTCTTTTATATGGAGAAGAATGACAGAAGACACAGAAATGGTTATTATGGGCACAGGAGGACAATGTATAAACAGACTAAAGTGCTCCACTGTTGGAATTAACGATGAACACAATGAAAAATACTTCTTCAAGCTATGATAAACCACTTGATTAGCACTCCATTTCTGGGCATTATACATATATACTAAAAGAAAAAACATTTTCGAAACCTGGTGGACCCAGGCTCAATTTTGGGCTTACCAGCTCAATTAGTATAGTTCTTTGAAACATCTGGGACTTGATCTTAATAGGCAGTCATATCTGGCTAACCACAAGGCCACTCAGAATATATCTAAGAACTACAAACTGGTGCAGAGGAACGTATGAGCAAAAATACAGCAAACCACTCTTGTTGCAGTGTTATTGTGCAGACTGCTATGGTTTTGCCTGAAATTTCTTTTCTGGTTAGTTCTTTTGTGGCAATTGAAATACCAGCCAGTTCTGTTTGATGATGATAATCAGAATCCACTTACTGTCAACCAAGAGAGTTATAGAAAGAAAATTATTATACCTTTTGTGAGAGATCTAAATAACTTTTGCCGTGCACGAAATCTACAGTTTCGCACACAATGGTTCCAACAAGATGGTGCAACGATCCATACAGCTGTGCGCACCTTAGACTTACTCCGTCAGCATTTCGATAATAGAATAATTTCTCGGGGAACAGACTTCGAATATCCTTCTCATTCACCTGATCTGACGCCACCTGAAACATACATTTGGGGCATAATGAAGGACAAAATATTTCACTCGGAAAATCCGCCGGCGAATATTGCCGAACTACGGGAAAGAATACAAAATATTTTTCGGCAGTTACATCAACCACTTTTTATAAATATATGTTTATTGACTTACAAAATCGATATGAAGCTTGTTTGCGTCGAAATGGTGAACATTTTGAACACTTACATTACAGAAATTAAAAATTAATTTTTATTTTTATTTTCGGTACTTATTTTGGCGGATACTGTATTTTGTAGGGTTTATATTAAACACAAACCTGGGTTCAATTGCATCATTGGCTGCCTGTAGCAGAGGTAGCGCAGTAAACGCTTTTTGCTAGGCTAGGCTTAGCCTCAATTGGCCCACTCCTACTTCGGGGTTTATACCAGCTGTGCGCAATGGTACCGTGGCCATGAACGCAACCTCCTTGACGTACAGGTCCAGAGGAGTCAGACCAGTAATTAGATCCATTGCCGCGGTTGGTGTTGTTCTCATGGCTCCTGTAATGTTTAAACAGGACATTTGCTGTATTTGATATAATTTTTGGATGGCCGTTGCTTGTAGAACCTTCGGTCCCCATGCAATTGCTCCATGCGTTAACATGGGTCTTATTATTGCAGTGTAGATCCAGGCTACCACACGGGGTGACAGACCCTATGTGCTTCCTACTGTCCTCCGACACTGCTCATAAGCCACATATACTCTTTTTGCTCTGCAGAGGAACGTATGAGCAAAAATACAGTAAGCACTCTTGCTGCAGTGTTATCGCAGACGGGCTGGAAAAAGTACCTATTATGATCAATGAATATACACAAAGAACATATTTTACATTTAGTAGAGCCGTCTCTGCAGAAATAAACATATTCGCTTATATTTTTTCTTATCAAATCTATAATATATCAAACTGGAACTGAAATTATTACTTATCGATTCTGCATGAAAAAAATCAGCAAATTCAAAGATATTCTTATTCCTCAGTCGTTAACCGTCTGATCTAGTATCTGGATCGGAGAATATTATATAGAGTAGAAAGTGGCCCGACCCCATTCATTCTCATCAATACCGAGCCTAGCAACAGAGCTGGAGCCACGACCGTTTGTTCCCTTTGTCAAATACAGGAAGGGCAGGATGCCATGTGATGCATTCCACTCGGAATTTGACAGCAAAAACGTATATTTACTGGGGTTGGTGATAATTCTTTCTGATTAAGCGGAAAAAGTACAGAAACGTTCGACGTTTTGGAGATCCATTTTCTTTATGAAAAACATACATAGTAAGTGCGGATGACGGGTTCATATATCTATAGGTCGTACGAAAAATAGTACAAGACCATGTTTATGATCTTACATAAAAAATTTGTTTATCGGATGTAAGGCTTCGATTAATTGTCAAAATATAGTCAAGAAACATTGGTCGCGTTCATCACAACGTAGCGCTACCGAAGCGATCATCAATTTCCTGCTGAACGCGTGTTTTGTTAACTGATCAAATTGAGCGATGTGGTATCAGTCGCCATTTTTTCAATCAGAATTAAAATACGCTACACGCTACCGATTGATGATGCATTAACTGTCATTTATGACATATGCTGGAAAAATATTACAAATATATTTTTGCGCGATCGATCTTTTTTGTTTATTTACAGCATCGGTTGTCAGGTTGGTAGGTTGTGTTTACTGGTTTCTAAGTCTAACACGTCGGTAAGTGATTAACTTACCGTTCAGACGTCGGTAAGTAAACTACGTCTTAGCCCTACATACATTTAAGTGGTCCTAAATAATATATTACTTCATTCATTACACAAGAGAAACAAAAAAATAAGAAGATTGATATTTTTTAATGAACAGAATCGAACAGAACAATATAAAAATTAATAAATAGCATGAAAACAATTTCACCAAAATGCAAATTATATTTTAAACTGATCGAGAAGTATAAATGTCACTTTTGACATTTAGTTCATTTCGAAGAAATTTAAATTATTTTATTCGAAATTCGAATATTTCAATACGATCGCGCAAAAAATGGTATAAGCATTTCGAACGTTAATGGTAATACCGGTCTCCAGCAAAATTGGAGGCTGCGCTACGCTCAGCCTCCAAACATTGCTGTCGACCGGTAAACAACCCTTCTTGATACTTAATATACTATTGTTTGGAGATATTTTAGTTTGTATTTCAGTGTAAATGAGTGAAGAGCTGGAGGTGACTTATTATTTCATTAATAAATTGTATAGTTTGTCAGAAAATTCAACTCTTAATGGTATGCTCCAAAGTGGGTTCAATTTATTGTAATTGAATCCCATTTTTTAATGGTTAGAAGTAATACCTATTTCATAATTGTCGTATATATCAAATAAAATTAAGTTGTTGTTGTTGTTGTAGTCTGGTTACACAGGAGTTTGGGAATATGCTCTTCCCACGAATTATACATACTATTTTTTCTTCGATCGTTGATTTACATTTAAGATATGAATTGAAAAATATGTAATCAATTAAGTTTAGATAGGTTTCTCTATGTTCATATTGAAATATAGAAGTGGTAACCATGGAAATTACTTTGTTATGTAATGACAAAAGTAAGATAATTTTTCTCCGATCGAATATGTTAACGAATCACTTAATAATAAAGTAGAAGTGGCTAATAAAATATTCAACACCCCTGCCTCGACTTCAAATGGAAATGATCGAAACGAGATAAACCAAACAATTAGGTAGCCATGCAGCTTCAACGTCTATAAATTCTCGTTGCCCTCCAGTACAATTTACAAATTGTACAGACTGTACAATAAATGTAAATATTAACAACAAATAATTTGTGTTCGAGAATATCGTTATAAATTAGATGCTTCTTTTATTTCTTTTATAACAACTTTATCAATATAAAAATTAAAACGATATTGTGTTTCATTTTATTGTAATAATCCATTTGTAACATTACCGCACGCTACAGCAGAGCGGTAAGAATATTACCGCACTGTTATTTTCTAATTGCTTAGCAACTGCCCACTATTCTGGAATGTTGATCTTTGCGCATAGAAAACAGGTCAAAATAGTGTCACTTCTCCCACGATCGGATAAAAAGATAATTATTTTGATTTAGTTTATTATAAAAAAGGAATAAAAAACTTCTAATACTAACCTTCGGGTTTTTCTGTTAGTATAGTGGGAATGGAACAACGAACAAATCCCATTTATTATTATTGTTTTAATAAAAAACACTACAACAAAATAACAAAACTGAATACAAACAAACTCGTGTTTACATACACAAAAAACGCCAGAAAATGGCTGACAAATTGCGACAAAGGACGCAGAAAAAAATCCATAATTCCATCTGTACTGTCAACCATCTAGATAAAATTTTAGTTATTCAAGAAAACACCGTTGTATGAAAGTCATACCCAAGTCATATTTTGTCGCTTCAGTAAACATTGTCAACAATATTTTCACTTAATAAATAAATTTTTTAACATACACATGATTTTTGACAGTCTGTTGAAAAAACAACGTTACGATGACAACAATATTGACAGATGAATTCACTAGAAATTCTTCTACATAAATAAACGTTTTTTAATTACACAATTATAGACAGTGGTAAAATTTTAAAAATAGCTGTTACGCTGCTGGTTTTTATGTTTTTACACACATCGCGTTGGAACCAACTTGATAATTTCGACAAGTTTCTAGTCCACGAGATCGTAAAATTTTGAATTCCTCTACACGTACGGGTAGTTAAAAAAATTCGTGTACATGAAGCAAAATAAAAAAATAAATTAGGTAGTTGTGGCTACTTTACTTTGTATCGGAAACATGGGCGCACCTTCCAAAATGTTTAAAAAGGAAGTCCGAATGTTATGCTATGAATATTAATAATCATTTAATATTAACCAATAAATTAGCAGATTTTTACTTCCGTATTATTTGTTTAAAAATTAATTAAGCAATAAACATTTTCGCAATTGTGAAAAAGGTTTTTGAACACAAATTTTACCCTTCCTGATGTTGACTATCGAGTTTCCATCTTTGTGGACGTAGGATCTCTCAGTTTTCTCAACAATTGTCTATGATGAAGTGTGCATTATTCATTGACAAATAAGACTTGATCGAATTAATATTGATGTGACCTGTGATTTTTTTACCTCACGCTACTTTGGCCAATGACAAAACGTTAGTGAATCTAATCGAATGACAAGTTATTTTCCTTTTTTTTATTATCCATTTCTATCCTCGACAACAGCTTGTAGCTGTCATAACTCCTGGTGTAGTACACTGACGGACATCTTTGGGAAGTTTTGCCCTTATTTTGAATATATGAATGTAGATGGATAGATATATACTAAATACGTTTTAAATGAATTTGCCTATTCGATCAAAATCGTTTAATAGTATCTTTCCGTAAATGCTTCAATCAAAAGATCGTTAGCACACAGGATAATGGGACTGGTATTTATCTAACCTACGAGGGTTTTGCTCTCTACTCGGAAATTAATTAAAACTTTCAATTTATATTATTTGACTGAGTTAGAAGTAACGGCCATAACTCGAGTTTGAAAGTTTTAAGTATCAAGTTGTCAACTTTGATTACTCATACAAACTTCTAACCTGTATTTAGGAAATTTGAAGGCAATGATCACCGCAAATATTATTTTTGAAACTTCAGAGAGTTTTTGAAGACTCTTGAAATTGCTGGTTCGTAAGTAATGGTCCAAACTGAAATGGATGCTCGACCTAAAATATTACGATTTGACGCAATTTACTTACATAAAATAGAAAGAAGAAAATGATGGACAAAGCCATAAGAAAAAACAAGAAGACAACAAGCAGGCCACCAGAATATTAATAGTCCAAGACAGATACCCTGCGAAGACTCCGAGGACTACAGGAACCTAATCAGGTTCCTGAATGGAGAAAGGAAAGAAGTGGAATTGTACAGATATAGACCAAAAGAAGAAAATAACAAAAGATGATTGAGAAACAACGAGGACATCAACCAATTACGAGAAGAAAGGGGTTCGAACTGTCAAATCCACTTGAGGAGAAAATCACTGCTCATCTACGTATTGGAGCTAGGGGTAGAAGAAAAAGAGAAGATGGGGAAGATTTAACACATTCAACACGTGATGATAAAATAGGAAAAACAACGATAAAATTTGCTGCAACTGCCAAGTGTATAGTGGATACTACACCATTCCAACGAGTGGCGAAGACTGAGAGACACACTAGCCACCTACTGCCAAGTAGGATGTCCACAAGGACTCAATCACAAGACAACCAGGAAAACGCTGAAGCAACCCCAAAAGGAACGAATTCTTGTTTGAAACAGTAGCGCTTCCCGAGAGAACACATATTTCGTCTTCATCTTCCTTATTCAACTCGTTACCGTAACCGTAGTGACAGAGATGAAATATCTTTTATATTGGGAAGCTCTACTCCTTAATAAAGAATTCGACCTCTGCAGTCAGCTACGCCCAAGCGACAATCAAGAAAACAGGGACGACGACGACCACCCTAATGAAGCAGCAGATTCTCGACCAAGTACCTTTTAGCTGAGCTAATTCACCAGATAGAGTAAATAAGAAGTCCCACCTAGGCGAAAGCTCAGTGCGCAAAAAAACGAGAACGACGAAGTTGAGGCCACATAGGATGAAAGGGGGGTGGTGGAAGGTTCTTGGAAGAGTCGGGCTCAGAACAAGTTGTATAAGTGCGTAAATAAATGCCCAAATTTCACTCGTACTTCCAACGCCGATTCTGTCTTCTCTAAATTTGTCAACAAAAACGTTTTGCAATTGTCGATTCATACGTATTGCATACAGCTGGCAAATATTTTGTTTCCATTCCAGTACCGAATGTGTATAGCTATGAAATGTTTCAATATAATAATACCCTTATATGTTTACGGTAATAGTTCCAGATGCTTCTAATAATTATAGGGTTCAAAGTATACGTTCAGCTGCCAATAGTGAATGATGTGACATCCTTTCAATTCATCGGCTGTTTCTGTATTTAGAAATCGTACAAACCATAGTTTTCTATTATTTTTTTGTTACGGAAGCGAAAAACGTTCTATTCTGAATTACAGTTGCAATTAAAGTAGTGGACACATTTTTAGATAAAGAGAATTCGGGAATCACTGGGTTCATATTTAGTCGTTGGTTAACCAAATTTAACCGGATGAGTATTGCCAAGGAAATTATGGAAACCATTAGCAGTTGTACCGTGTCTTCATCAAGAAAGAAGCAATTCAAATTTGTGTATTGCTAATCGAAAAAATGTTATCTGTCACGACCCGTACACAGACCCCTTAGTTCCCATGAGAAACCACTCGTACTAATGGCAATACCCACTTTTCATCACATCCATTGTTAGTTTTGGTCATAAAAAGTAGCCATAAACTTAAAAAATTCTTTTATATTCAGACATACTTAGAGTCTTGACATTTTGATTTTTTTATTGCCAATAAAATCGTAGTAGAACTTAACAGGCATTATACACCCAAAATTTTTACGACTTAGTAAGATTATGCGAAAAAAAGGTACTTTGTCTGTATAATAAGGTCGGGGTGCAACAAACGCTCTAGTGGGCTGAGATTTAAAGGACAAATAGGACAATGGATGACTCCTGAATTATTCACCGATCGATATGGTAGCGTCTAACTAGCAGCTCTTTCTAATTACCACGAAATATATACATGCGATTTTTTTTATTGTCGGTATTTCGTCTGCTACAGTTTTGATGATACAAAAAGCACTTTATACGATGATTGTCTGTGTTGCATAACAACATAGTTCACGCCTGTTAATAAATATCGAGCGTCAAAATTAACTGTGATGTTTACTTAACCCGACGCAGAAAGTTTCAGACTGCTTCGTTTGAAGCTGTACCTAAACAGAATTAAAGTGGAAAAATGGAATTGTGCCGAGAAAATTGTCGCGCAATAAGGTTTTGAAATGTTCGAAGACAGTTGTCTCAACAAGAATGTCTTGCCAAGTTGATTTCTGTTTTTGGTAATGCAGCATCGCATCAGTCAGCAATTTCTCGTTGCTATGAAACGCTATTAAACGTGGACTTTCTTGTTGGTATGGAGAATTCAAACGTGGACGATCCAAGAACGGCAGTCACCCAGAGATAATGCTGATGTGGGGAAAATTAATTTGCAACGATTTACGTTGAAATAGCAGTATGCGGCAAGGTTCCTTGATGATTAAAAAGCTATGCATCATCATTTTGAGTCTTGACCTACCCACAAGCGAACCATTGATTCTTATTGGTGCAATGTAGCTTTCGATTGGGACAGTATAAAAAATAAATTTGGTATGTTTCAGATTTCAGACGCGAACTACGTAAAAAATTATACAAAATATGTACAGGCAACGGAAACAAGAACATAGTGGGTCAAATCTTGGAGCTGATAAAAGAATACATAAGATAAAAGTTTAAAAAAGGTCCAATGTTACAATTACAACCGGTAAAATAACTGCTATTAATCGTAAAAAGAGAATAGGTACAGAAATCGCTAGTGCGTGTGGATTCTGCAATAATGAAAATGTGAAACCAGTTCTGCTTCTGCTCACAAATTTCTTTATCTCGCTGACAAATTGTGAAAAGATGCGAATTGATTTCACTCACAACTTATGAGCTGATCTAAGAAGATCGACATCTGTATCTGTAAAGTAGGGAGGGTGAGTGTAGGTTCACAGCACTTAAGCCACATGTGACATTGTACATCCTCCCGAGCAGTTTGTCCTCCTAGGTCATCGTCCATCCTGTCCTTCCCAGTAAGGTTGACGGGTCACTAGGAGACATCTCCTTTATATCGGCAGGTGTAGGCCAAGACTCACCGAACCCACACTCTCTTATTGACGATAACTCCGGTCACTCGCATAAGACATGCCTGACAGTTTCATCTTCCTGTTCACACATCCTGCATAGAGGTGTGTCCACTAACCCCATAGTATGGAGGTGTTTCCTTAGTTGACAGTGGCCAGTCAGAAATCCTACTGTTAAACGTAGGTTTTTCCTGGTCATTCAAGAAGATCGACATGTCACATATCGTGAAATTGGAGCATCATTGGGCATTTCAAAGACCACAGTTCAAAAATGTTCACATGCATTCTCGATAGATGCCACATTTGTTGACGGAGGAACAATTTGTGTCAAAAAACTCCGGTCTAACGCAGGAAACTCCAAAAATAAACCCATACCCAGTGGTTATGAATCGTAGATTTACTCTTATGAACCATAAAATAAACGTCAGTTTGTTGTTTGGGTGTTCCAATATGTACCAAAACCAACAAATGTGATCCGGGTTTCAAAAGATGGTTATCTCAAAAGCGGGTCATGTAGCGACAATTTCTCTGCAAGATCAAAGAACTGTTAATGCTGATTGGTATAATATAACCAGGACAATGGCTCTCACGTAGTTCTTGAAGCAAGAAAATATCAAATTGTAGGACCATCATCCATACATGCCCAAAGTCTTTTTTATATTTCCAAAAATTAAGAATAAACTGCGTGGTCAAAAGTTCCAGATGCTGTTAACGCATTCAAAAACTCAAGAGAGTAGAATAAATGCTTCCAAAATGCATCTCTTTGCGAAGAATTCCTTGAAAAATAACGATGTTTGAAAGTAATCTACTGTTTATTTTCTAGCTCTATGTACAAAATATAAAGAACATCTGTAAGACGCAGGTTAAATGGTAGTTTATAATACCGAATAGTTCATTGATAGGTAGGAACCTCCGTTGTGCTGGGCTTGTAACTAAGTAACTGAGTAACTTTTTAAATTTTCGGAATATTCAGCTTATTTATCAAAAGTGGGATTTAATCTATGAAATGTCCACATGAAGCCCTAATGTGAGAGAGATAGTGAGTGGGTGTGACTAGAATGGGCTTGCAGGCGTCAGGCTCGCCAGGAGAGCGAGATAGGCGTAGACAGGCAAGGCATCATGCTTACTAACGAGTAGGTGAGATCGGTGAACGCGCAAAACCGGCAAACAAACTTGGACACCTAAAATTTTGATGAAGTTCGTTGTCCAAGAACTTTCATAATTTTCCATCGATTTCAATTGTCTCTATGCCAAATTGTAGATACATTCTTTGCTATTAATCCAACTCCAAAAAATGTTCCAAAAATGTGGATAGCTTATTTATACAGGGTGAACAAAAACCATGTATTTGTAGTCCAATTTCTTAACACCCTGTGGAACAGTTCGGGAAATTTGTAGAGTTTACGCTTGGTTTATTACAGGGACCATCCTTTTCGCCATCTTTCAGTTTTTATTTCACCTTGATTTCTTTTGAAGATACACGTATTTAAATAAAAGCCTGGAATTTTATTAACACGCCAGGCTCGATTAAGAAGGCTGTAGTTCCCTATGTTTCATTTGTTGGAGATGACTTCATTTGAATGAACATCTCTCGGATGAAATTCAAAGAAACATTCGTGTACAGCTATTTCTGTTAGAGGTGGGCATACGAAATATTTAAAAATGCCAATTATGTTTTTTTCCCAAGCGTCATATTTTTTGTTTTTATTAAAATGCCATTTATCCTGTGGATCCCACAAAATCCTTTGATTTTGATATTGCTGTATCGAAAGTTGAACGTCGTCTTTATTGAGTTTCATTTTACCAACACTACAAACTAGAAACCGCCACACACGTGTGCCACGCACAGCGCACAACGTAAATGTTTAAATGCTGACAGGTTGCCGAATTTTTTTTTATAGGTTGCGCTGGGCTTAGCGTAAAGGTTTGTAACTGAGGGGTCCTAGGTTTGAGTCGCTTTTTCAATTTTCATAATATTTAGCTGATACAACCCTTAGATTGGTATATATATATGTCAACAAAAACATTTCTATACATTGATAAAATACAAACCTAACTTTCACTTTTTAAATGTAAGTAAAGCCAACAAATATTCTATATAAACACAACTTTTCAGTCATCTGTTTTCCTTTCGTTTTTCATAGGTTCCTTTCAATCTGAATGAATACTATCCGATATATTTTTAGAAAGTAAACTTCGTTTGGGATAAAATTCGAGGATACAGTGCGATGTTCTTTCGTCAGGCTTCCTCGCCCGTGTTTTTTCCCATTATCGTCATTATATCAATACGTTTCCGAAAAATTACCTGTTTCCTTTTAAAACGTGAATTTGTTTTACATTCAGTTTGAATATTTAAAAAATATCGTCGTATCCGAACGCCGAGGGCTGTTGTACTAATGAAAATCATCGTGAAACAAGATAGGGAAATATTTTTCCATTAGCTGAAAATGAATGCTCGGGAAATTTAAAGTCGGATTTCGTAAACGAATATTTGATGTTTTACCTTTCATTTGAAGAAGAGAATGAAAATCTTTCGGATTTAAAAAAAAACAATTGGATGAAATCTATGAAAAGAGATTAAGAGAAAGCTAGTGAACATTCGGAGATGGATATTGAATACACTGTCGTTCGACAGAGAACAAATAAAAAGGTAGAACGTGTCGCGGGACACACGGTAGGAACTTTAGTTCCTTTTAAGCAAAAGTTATGTAATACATCTGACGTTATAGATAAACAATTTACATATTCTTTGGTGGTTGAGTAGTAAGCACACCAGACTCTCACGCAGTAAACCCGGGTTCGATTCCCCGTGAGTAATTTTTTTTTATTGTTAATTTTATTTTTAAATAATCATTCTGCTTGATATTAATAACGACAACAGGTAGACGTTTGAAATATTTAGCAGAATATTCATTATTATAGATAATGGTACGGTACCCTCCATGAGGGAGTCCGACTGGCAACATCTACTTATAACAGCATCGTATATTTAAAAAAGGAAACCGTAGCATTATACAAATTGGACATTCGTTTACCACAAAATTAGTGGAAACATAAAATTGAATTGTTAAATTTTTAATTTGAAGTTATATTACAGTTTAAAGAAATTTTCATTTTCTAGATTTTTTCCTAAGTGGGTCGTAGAAAAAATATGCTGCTCGACTCGTGTGGATTGTCCATATCGCACTTGAACGATTGAGCACTCCGCCTACGGCGTCGTGCTCCATCTTCGTCCTCGTGCGATATGGCCATCATATCCACACTAGTTGCACAAACTACAATTTCTTTCAAAATATGCCCTTTTACATTTAAAAACTACCTGCCAAATGTCAAATCAATTTATCCATCCATTTTAAAGTTATCGAATTAAAACATTCAATTTCTTAAAATTTCAACACCCTGTATTTCGAAAAGTAGCTAGACCCCTTAATCGCGCAAAAAAATTATGGACATAATAGTAAAAATTTATCCGAACAAATTCAAGTAGATCACTAGCACTGCGAATACCAGCTTTGCATAGAATTTCAATATAGCATCGGTGGTTCAGTGGTTAGAATGCTCGCATTGCACGCGGGCGGCCCGGGTTCGAATCCGGGCAGGAGCATATTTATTAAGTCAAGAAAACATATTTGTATTCTGTGTAAATATTAATTTATTAAAATTAATATTTACACAGAATACAAATATGTTTTCTTGACTTTCGAGTCATGTGTACTCAGCTATAAAGTATTCGCATATTTATTATTATGAATCGCTGCTTCGTAAACGAGAGAGAGACTAAGGAGGCACAAGCACGCAAAAGCAAGGCACATAACGAAGCAATGTAACATAACGCAGCGTAACGTAACGCGTAACGGTCAGATCTTTTGCGTCGCGACCCCTGGTCGCTCAAACATAACCTGGCGTAAAGAACTAAAGTTCCAAAAACATTTTCCGTCGAACGTGCGTTATTCAGCTATATTAATGTACACAAAATCATTCATTAATGAACTATATTCTATTAATAAACGATTTTGGTATAGGCAACCAAACATGTAAATAATATTACCAAAAAAAGGCGTAAAACTGACTTCTAGTAAAGAACACGTTTAGTTTTTAACTCACGGTCGTTTTCATTACATGATTCTGCAAAACTGTAATAATTAGGTACTATCCAAATAATTTTAAAAAACAAAAACTGACATTTGCACCGGCGATTTTCTCTGTAACATTTCTACAAGTCCGGAAAATGGCTAATTGAAAAACAAGTCCACATGTTTACATACATACGAAGGAGTCTAGTCTGGAATTTGCAGAAAAGTACTTTAATGTCAGTTCACGGTCCTGTATCTTACAATTTTTGTATTAAAAATGAAATATCTCTTGTTTTATTGCATAGCTTTTGATTAAGTTGATTAGTGATGCAAAAACGTGATGTAAAAACAAATATAACAAATTTGACAGTCTGTCATCCCGTGATAATTTTTGTAAAAATGGGAGAAATCAAGCTAAGGCAACCAGTAAATTGGTGCCTTCGAAAGGTAAGCAGTTGGTCATCAGGCAAACAAATAATAGATTCATGAAGGAAGTCCCTGAAGAATCTTGATTGTCTAAGCTCTACTAGATCTTTTCAATGGCCAGACTTTCAATTTTTTTCGGCTTTGTCTATTTCTTCCAATATTAAGTTGGAGCTGATACCGTAAAAGAGTTCCGTCCCCCAAATGGTCCCCTTCTATGCTAGTTCATCTGCTATTTCATTTCCTTCTATTCCAGTGTGCCCTGGAATCCACAATAAGGTGAATATAATGTTCTCGCCTAGTTCATTGAGTTTGCATAGGCATTTCCACACCATTTTGGAAATGATTACACAAGTGATCAGTGCTTTTATTACTGCTTGAATATCCTATCTTATGTTAGTCCTTTGCCTTCCAGCTTTCGCTTGAAAGATAATTGGGGTTTTCCCAAGCTTGCAGAGTGCTTGGTTCCTGGCCTGTACACTTTAATCCCAGCTCCTTCTATTGCTATTGTGCCGTCTGTGCACCATTAAATGGCATTATTTCCAAGTCTGGTAATGTTATTTGGATCCAATTCATTCTTGTTGACGAATTTCCTTAGAAAAGTAATACCTTTCCATCATACCATCTTGTGGCAAGTCCTTAGCTTCCTAATTATTAAAGAGTAAGAAGGTGGTTTTTTAATGATTAACTCTCTACTTATCCTGTATCTTGTTCTTTCTGTCACACTTTTCATCACCATCGATATTCGAGAATGTCCTTTTAACCTTCGAGCTATATATTTTATGTCTATGGGTTTCTTAACAAATGGTATTTAATTAGTGATTATCGATATTTAACCAAGATACTCTAAAAAATTATTCAAATAATGTTTCATATACTCCTTTGGAATTTATAAAAAAACATCTCTCGATGTAAAAATTCCAGAATTCCAAGCCCTATTAATAAACTCGAAGTTAATGATATCAATATTGTTACGGGAAAATCAAATATTTGAATGTTTATGTAAAAAAAGTAAACACACCATTATTTCATTGGAAACGTTTGCGTAATTGCCCTTATTTTATAAAAACCGAACATAAATGCTATTTCAGTAGCGATGAGTTTGAATAAATGAGTATTTATTTATCCATTTTTTACAAGTAAAATACGTCTAAAGACCACAATTATAATTTTTCGATAAGTATAATGGAATCTCACACAATGGGCTCGTTTACTAAATTTTTCAAATCATTTTTGACTAACGTAAAACAAAGTACTAAGGATAAAAATATGATTCTGAAAATTTCATGTCAATAGAATATGTCGTTCTCCTAATACATCCAATTAAACAAGCATACCGTAGCGGGGCGAAGACTATGACTGTGACGTCACCACATATGAAAGTTAATGTGCACTAACATAACGCTTCTGACTGTAACGTGACTCGCGTAGAATTTATTTATTTTGAATTACAAAATTTTTGTGGTAATGAAATAAAATGTGAGGACCTAATTTTAAAATAAAACAGACTCATTAAATCTTCCAGAGGTGGACAGGCTAATGATTATGAAGTTTTTCAATAAAAAATACTAGTTTATTAAATTATAATTTTATACTATGTGACACATCGTTTTTGGTTGTTTTCCGGCCAAAATGATTAAAAATGTGAATATTTTAATAAATACATGCTCTCTCAAATGATATACAGGGTGATTCCAGATGTTTTATTTTATTCCTGGTCTGGTGGACAAAGTTACGGAGATAACGCTATAGGCTACTCAGTAAAAAATTGCAACTTTTTTAACTGCAGACTGCCCAATTAAAGGAGCTTCTCCAAATGCTATTTATGATGAATGTGTAGTGGAAATTAAATCACCAATGTTGAAAAGAACAAGAAAAACTTATTTTCATGAAGCAGGTAATATTGGTTCCAAGTGTTTACATCAAATTCAAATGCACATGCACCTCACTGGTAAAAAAAGCGATATTTGTTAGAGTTGATCCGGACTTTGAATCAAATAAAATAATTTCTTTTAAAACATATAATATACGCCAGTTTTGTTGATAATCTACTGAAAAAAACAGGCCTAAGAGGCCCTTGACTTATCAATTACATAGGTATACCAATTATATACATTTTTAAATTAGGTTTCTTCATCTTCCTCTATTTTTCTTACTAGGGCTTTCCACCTTTTCCTATCTTCCGCCGCTCTTCTCCAATCCTCTATCCCCTTTTTCTTTATGTCCGCTGCTACCGCCTCCACCCGTTTCTTCCTCGGTCTGCCTCTTCGTTTTTTACCTCCTTCTCCTTCAAGGATCGCTTTACTAGTGTGTCTACCTTTAGGCATTCTACATATATGTCCCAACCACCTGGCTCTTTGTGCTTTTATATAATGAATTATATCAGGGTATCCATACGATTCCTTTATTTCTTTATTCATTAGCCTCCTCCATGTCCCATCTTCCAATCTTTTACCTCCTAGTTTCCTCTTCAGTACTTTTCTTTCCCATATTTCAATCTTTGTTTCATTTTTTTTGTTAGAATCCACGATTCGCATCCGTAGAGTGCCGTCGGTCGTATAATCGTTCTATATACTCTTATTTTATCTTTTTTTGATATTTGTTTTGACTTCAATAGGTTATTTAGTGCCCCAAGTGATCTACTTCCTTTGGATAATCTTTTTTCTATTTCAAGAGTTTCATCACCTTTGTTAGTGATTAGTACTCCTAAATATTCAATTTTATCCACTTTTTCAAATGTATATATTCTGTGTCTTGTCCTGAACAAGGTTTCTCTGGTTAACTCATTTGGATCATGCTTCATTTCCATATACTTCGTCTTCTCTGTATTTATATGCAGCCCGAATGCTCTAGCTGTACTCTCCAGTTTTCCGAAGAGCAGTTCCAACTCTTTTTTTGATCTTGCAATCAGCGTGACATCATCTACATACGCAATGACCTGATGCTTGCAATGAAGCTATAAGAACAATATTATCTA
Source organism: Galerucella tenella (assembly GCA_910591685.1). Lineage (NCBI taxonomy): Eukaryota > Metazoa > Arthropoda > Insecta > Coleoptera > Chrysomelidae > Galerucella > Galerucella tenella. The sequence continues at coordinate 4,033 of CAJUYH010000178.1, read as the reverse complement.
CTTTTTTAATAAATTTAGATTAATACAAGCGTGTGGTTTTCAATAACCCTCTCAATATGGATTCACAACGTATTTTATAAGGTAATTTATAACGATTCTGATTGAAGAAAAATGAAATCCTAAAAATACACAAGCAAAGTATGTTGACAGTGAATGCTTTGAGTCTTTTTATGCTTTTCTGCCATCCCGTTTTTTGCATCTTCATTAATAGAGATAAATGTTGTTTGATGCTTTAATCGTGGTACTTTTACATTCTGGAACCGCACAATATTTATAGCTTTTTTTACTCTGGTTCTGGTCCATTGTGTCAAATATTTTAAATTATTCCTAAACGTTCTTATTTCACAGCACATAAGCAAGCAAAGTACTGTTACTAGCAAAGTAGTCATCTAACCGAAAACCGATAGGCACGGTATCCGCTCTCTGAACGAGAGATTTCATATGCGATGACGTCACGCCTGGAATTCGGAGAGGAGCGCTGTTTAATGTTTATAATTTCTTTTAGGCGACTTAGGAGTCTCACTGAAGTCTCGCTCTCCCTAAATGGTAAATAAAAAAAAAATATGTAAATGAGCCCGTTTCGTTTCTTTTGTCCATTGGAAGCATGGTTTCTCCTGGTAGTACTAGTGTTATGTCTGGTAGTACTGTCTGTCTTGTGAAGTGGATAACTTCTGTCTCTGAACATTGACTATCAGTCTCTCGTTCACATCAGTTATCAACTATCTGCATTTTCCCGGCTAATATGGCTAGTTTGTCAATAGATTTTCAAGTCTAAGTACACTCCAGTATACAAACATACATCCTAGACAATCCTGGACAATTTGTTGAGGAAGTCACCCAAAGTAGAGGTGACAGGACGCCCCTTCCTGTGGGATGCTTGCTTTGTTGGTACCTAGCTTGTTGTATAGAGGATATGACCATCATATCTCGTCAACTTAACGCATTTACCAATAAATCTAGCGTCAAGAGAAGTAAATATTTTGTATTAGAATGTTTTATTTTATCACTTTCACCACTCCGAATTTCTACTCCAAAATAGGTATTTTCTTCGATAATATACTATTATGTCATATATTACTGTTAATAGTTGGTTCTCTGGATGTATTAACAAAATTGTAATTATGATTTACACAATAGCATCATCGGCGAACACGTTATTGTATACTTAGAACAATAACAAAATGCAGCGTTACACTTCGATGGTACATTGTACTTGTATAATTAATTATCATAATTATTTATCGAAGCTGTATTACGTAACTCGTAATTATGGTATTCAGTGTAATTTTTCTAGATCAAATTGATTTATTGTCGTTCGTTACGTGGCTGTTGCTTTATTTCCTTCTTTTTTATATACTTGTTATTTTTTTTCACCCTTATAGTGAATAGGAAATAAGGCAATTGAAGTATCACTGTAAAAACACTGACATAAGAAAAAACTGTCTGTAATGGTCACAGAACATTAATTCACAGATGCAAGAGGCTTGAACACTCAAGGCGGACTTCTATGGTATTAAGTATTTGGAAATTTAATTTATATACTGCATCTCGATATATTATTATTCATTAAAAACAACGAGAACCTTCTGGCTCTTGCGCAAAACACGACTGGCTATGGTAAAAGCACCAAAAATTGCATTGTTCAGTTATTAGCGCCTTCAAATATTTAGTTCATTTAGACTCAGACATGGATGGTATTGCTGAAAGCCGTATTAACCCGAGGCCTCACCAATCTGAGCCAATAGGCAATTAGTTAGATATGTATAGTTATGGAGAGCACAACTTCATAAAGTTTGTTTTTCATCTTAATGGACAAAAACCACAATCCTGAGGCTTTGACTATGGAGTATAGTAATAAAAAGGGTTCTAGACAACATAACATGAGTGTACACAAAGTGGATCTTCAATGGTCGCATAGGACAGGCTTCTAAAAGCCATGTATCAATCTAATCTAATCATATTATCATAAATTATTGTTTTTATTTTCTAGCTTCGTTTCATTCAAACCCTTCCACAAACAGTACTGCATTGCTCTGGAAGTATCGCTCCTGCTATCCTTGTTTAAAAATGAGAAAATTGATGTAGGGCCTACATCAACTTTTGGTTGGACGTAAGCAATGAATATAAACGTCTGTCTGATTTTGCAGTATTAGTGGAAAGAGCCTTTTCATCATACGCTTTCATTATGAATAAGTTCGGAAACAAACTGGATGCTTCACCAGATTTGAGATTGTACTTGGCTTCTTTCGAGCCCAACTTCAAAAAGCTGTGCGCAATGAAGCAAGGACAGGGGTCACATTAACTTGTTATATTGTTCTGTCTTTTTGTCAATAGCATGAATCGAAGAAACTTCCAGATTTTAGGTAATTTTTTTCAAAATTGTATCCTTAACCCTACATGGAACTACAAAATACATGATGTTGCTCATATTATTTTAATTTTATGTATTGTAACCCTAAATTTCACTTCTCTGGACTGAACCTACTAAAATATAGTTCAGGGGTACAATCCATCTCAATTATTTGGTAAGGGGTACGCAGCTGAAAAAAGATTGAGAACCGCTGATGTAGGCGATGCTTACAAACAATGTGTATGGGCAGAATTATAGTATAGTACATTCAATAGCCTTCCTGGTGTGCGTCATCGTTTGTGACGTACATCCGGGTTTTGGGTATGTCGTTTATTTCAATTCATATTTTGACATATAGCCAACCTTAAATTTGATAAAATCATCAGGATCGTATTCAGCCAAATTCTAAAAGGCTATGAAATTAATAATTAACAGCTTTTTCTAACTGAAAATACTTGAGAACTTCCAAAATGCTGATGTTTTTTCGTGTATCTAGGCATATGTTTGTATTATTTGAATAAATATAATAATAAGATTAATATTCACTTTTCATAAATAATAATTGACCGTAAACAACAAAGTACAGACCTGACGAGAACTGTCAGTGGGTCAGTAGAAGACGTGAGATACATTGGCGCTACGAAAGGTACGTCTGCATTCTATTTTGAAAATTGTAATTTCTCCTGATCGATAGGGCGCGCTTGCGCGTAATCTAAACATCAACTAATTAAATTCTTCAAGTCAAAGATTGGGGTTGACGTTTGTTATATATTCAAACGATTCATTATTGTAACATTTTGATTAGGATTAATTAAGGTACGTTTCCATTTATACAACTTTGTATCACAACGTTTGCCGGAACAGGTTCTGCGACAAGTGGTCGGGATTTGTATGAACATTCGGCGACATGTCCAAGTACCAGAGAAAAAAATGTGCCCGACGACTGCAGTCTGCTGCAAACTACATTCCCTTTCACGGAGAAACAGAAAAATCGCACCGGTACCGCGAGATGCTACTAGCACAGAGATGCGGCATAAAGTCGCTCGACATGTGTAAACGTACCTTTATTAAACCCTATAAACTTTGAGCGTTATTTTCAACACTGGTTTAAAAATGCGTTGAATAGAATTTTGATGTGTGCAATCTATTATTAAATTTTATGAATAAGCATTCGTATGTAGAATAGAAATTGTTGAAATTGTAAATTGAGGTTTTCAGCAGTGTATAATGCAAAATGGAAATCTTACAATAAAGAACATGTTCAATTAGAATATCTTGAAAAGTAGTGTACGAAATATGCAAATTGCATAGTGCAAATACGTGTCAGTACACTTAAATCCCATTTGCAAAATCCCATTTGCACTTTCCATCGCCCAATTAAATTATGGATTAAACTATGTTGATAGAATCGAATTTAACACAAAAGGACTAGTTTTTTTTTAAATCCTGCGTTCAGCTACAGTTTGAATCAGAGATCAGAAAACAGGAATTAGCAATGATGTTTGCTTTTTTAAATGTCCCACTGTCTATGGAAATCAATTGAAATAAATATTAGTTCAAGATGTTTTAGTTTAACCCTAGAATTCATCTATGTTTCGTAGTTAGAATAAAAACAATTTATAGATCACAAAGCTTCTATATTGAAATGATATTGAAATTACCAAATCCCAAGTAGCATAATTA
>CAJUYH010000177.1:72117-82898 GCA_910591685.1 Galerucella tenella | reverse complement strand
GGGGGGGGGGGTCGAGCCGAAAATCACGTAATCCCACTTGGCAAAAATCACGTAATTTTTTTCTACCAGAAAACGATGTAAAAGTTCAGTTAAATTAAAATAAAAAACGTGTCTTGAATAAAATCTGATGACATAAGATTACGGTAATATTCCCTAATGCTAGTCTTTGTTAGTCTTAAATAAAAATAAATGAGGAAATTGCTTTTTTTTAAATAAATCCAATGCAGTTACAAAAACACAAATATATGAAAATCTCACGTAAGATTAGGGTAGCACTCTTACCCTAATCTTACTCCCCCCGGTGTTGTCGAGAAAAATCTAACTACATCTTACCAATGGGGAAGAGGGGTCAAAAAATGCTCAAAAAATGCCTCACGTAATTATTGGACGCTCCCTTACAGCAACTTTTTACGTATTGTCAGCTGTCTCAAAGTACGCGATAAATTAAAAAAATTTAATTTTAACTGCTGATATTAATATAATTATTTAAACATTAGCACTAAATTCATAAATTATCTCAACAATAAATACAACCATGACTTTCATCTAAACATTTATTTGATTACGTTCCATTATTTTTAAAATGCGTAGGTCAAGTTTGCGAAAATTTCAATAACAATAATTTTTTTTCAGGATGTTTACATTAATAAAATAATGGTAAGACGTCAGATTTACTGCAAGTGATGAAATGACAAAAAAAACAAATAGACAGTGGCTAACGTTTGAGAAAAAACTAGTGAGCAAACCTTTTTATGGTCAAATCGACCTTTTTTGATTTGGATAAATTTTGTTGATTATATAATTAATAATAAAATTAGCCAATAGAAATTACGAATTAATCATAGTGACGGAGTATAGATCACTTCGGTTTTTCTGTTGGTGCAACGATGTGTGTTGGTGTGTTAGTAGCCATATACAGAAGTTTCTCAAAAAGTCAGAAAACCATTTAAAATCGCAATGAATGAATAACCAACCCCTCCTCCGCTGTAAGTAATTTGACAGAATCTCGAACCAACTACCTACCTACAGGAAGTTATTCAAATTACTCATAGAAGTGCGCAGACTTTTTTATTAGGGGGAAATCGGAATCTTTTGATGAAAAAGCAAAGAGTCGTGTCCGCCGAAACATTGCTTTTGTATATTGCCGCCCTTCAATTTATCGCAGTTAATTTTAAGAATGAAAAACACTTCCTCGTATCATTGAAAGAACGTAGAAATTTAAAAATTATAAAATGTTTTTAATAGACTGATATTTTGAGGAATTAGGGTGGACCAATTAGGGTGGGCCGTGGCCCACCCTGCTCCCCCTGTAGGCACACCTATGAAATTACTGCTCATTCTGTAACTCTCTTTCAAGCGATAGCTAAAGCTACGCAATCAACATCGAAAATAATCGATTATTTTCGAAGCTCTTGTCATATTATACAAGAGAATTTTCTCCCATCGTAAATTAATTAAAAACCTACTTTTGAAAAACAAATTTAAAAAAATTCCTCTCGACTTTTCTCAAATTTTCCGAGATGATTTATGATTTTTTCAAGATATGATTTTTTGGAGGGAATGAGATTTTTTTATTGAAAAATTTCGATATCTACGAGTTTGAACCTATGCCAGGTTGAAAATTGAGATTTCCACTTTTTTGCTGATTGAGAAAAAGGAATGTGGTATCATCATTTTATGACAGGAAAAAAAATTTGCCTTTTAGTCAAACCTCGTTTTATGATAAAAGAAAACATCTCACCGAAATTCATCAAAATCAAAAGACGTCGATTTGACATGGAATGACCATTAAATAAAAAACATCTGCAAATTAGATGGAATAAATATAAGCGTATACGGTGTACCCTACATGTTACAACAATTTAATTTCTAATTTCAATTAATGAATAAAAGTTAAATTTGGTTTTAAACAATCAGGGATTTATAAATTTTTATTATTAAATCTACAAGGCCAGATGCCGAAACAACGGAATATTGGAAATGTTCTATACCTCTTCAATTTTTTTGCATGAATTTAGAAACACCCTGTATTTCCTTGAATTTTCTCCTATTTCTGTATTACTATGAAGTTTATAAGTGTTAATTGAACCTAGTATTTTTCTAACAACTTTTCTATTATTTTTATTTTGTTCCAAGTAATTTTCGGTAATTCTTTTGTATTTAGAACTGAAACTTTTAATCACGATTTCTGTTACGGAAATACCGAAAGGTGGTATTACCCTCAGGTAAATATTTCACTCAAATAGCCTAAGCTTAAGTTTAAAATAAAAATAAATTAAAATATTATTTGTAAAATTATAAATAACAATGTATGCCAAATGTAGAAGAAAGTGTGTTAAACGCTCATCAAACAAGAATTTTAATATTGATAATTGTTTTTCGACAAAAAATTAATGATTTTTAAATAACTGTTAAATGATTGTTATGTTTACCTGCTAAATACAAATTTTGCAAATGTTTCTGAAAAGTTCATAAAAGAAAGTCTAACCAATCATAAACTTGAAGCTGTTTTCAAATATTTATCAACATATGTACAGACTAATTATTACCACGTTTTGTCTAAGAATCTGACCTGACTTGGGATGGGATAATGACATTCAATAAAGCCATAAAAATATTAACCTTAACAAGGTCGTATTTATTTTGTTGGCGAATAATAAATTATTACCTGAAAACTCTATAAGACTTTTGGGTCATTCTTACTATAATTTATTTAGTACTTTTTCTATTTCATCAGGGGGGATGGGTAGTTTGGTCCCCGCTACCTGTGTTAATCCTTTGGTAGCCAGGCACTTCGATAATCCGGCTGGTAATTTCGCCCCCAAACTAAAATATAATTATTTCTGCTTCTTGGAAATTTTTAGGAATAACAGGTGTTTAGACGGATATAAAACCCTTATATTATTATAATTTGCAATCATTTGAATTATTACTTAGTTTGAGTACGTGTGAATTGTTGTGAGAAAGCAAATTATGGAGGTGAAAATTATTAAAAGTAATCGTGGCAAGGATTTACTTGTAGTTAACGGTTACAAGTTTAATTTCCACAAAAAACTGAAAACTTCAGAAGAAACTTGTTGGAAATGTACCAACAGAAAATGTAAGGCCTGTATCTATACATAGGTGTATCAAGTGCAATATTCGTGACTAAAACTTCATCCGAACACTGTCATCTTGCGGACATTTCAACGTTAAATAGGCAAACAGTTTCTGCAGTTTGCAAGAGAAAAGCTGTTGACGATATTTCTGAAAAACCGTCAAAAATTATACGTATGGCATTGAAAGAAAATTTACCAGCGACACTAACAACCAGGGACGTCGAGTACGTTAGGAAGAATATGTATAATAGTCGACGTAAGTTTATACCAGCGCTTCCGAAAAATATTAACGATGTACATGAAATTTTGAATTCGATTGACGTAAAAACTTCGCGTGATGAACAATTCCTTTTTATTAATTGTGTGTTAAATAATATCATTGTGTTTACGTGTCTTTAAAATCTTGAAGCTCTGGGGAAAACGCAACGAATCTACGTCGACGGCACATTTGATTATTGTGCCAAATATTTCACACAAATGTTTACAATTCACGGTTTTTTACACGGACATTACATACCTTTAATGGTATGCCTTCTACCCAATAAAAAATCGGAAACATACGAAAGACTGTTTCTTTTGGTTCAAGATAAGTGCTCCAAAATTAATATTGACTTCGATTTTAAGGAAATAGTGTGTGATTTTGAAATGGCCATACATAAAGCCGTTCGAAAAGTTTGGCCTTCCACCCAAATCATCGGATGCAGATTTCATCTCGCCCAGGCATGGTTCCGGAAAATTAAAACTATCGGTCTAGTTGTGGAATATAACGATGCGAGCAGTGATATTGGTCGGTGGTTGCACTTGACTTTTGGTCTTACTTATTTAGATCCTAATGAAGTGGGTGATTGCGTTGCGTTCGAACTATTCGAAAATAGACCAAATGACATGAGATTGGAGAAGTACGCTGATTATCTAATCGAGAATTATGTTGATGAAGAATCTCTTTTTCCACCGACAATTTGGGCCAAAAATTCGTCTGATCTCACGCGAACAACAAACGCTTGCGAAGCTTTTCACAGAACTTTTAACGATTGAATGAATGAATGAATGAATTAGTATTACAAAGGAGTCCAAACATCCAATCTTAAATGGACATTGTTTATTTATTATAATTCAAATTGAAAGTGATATAATCAAAAATTTTCTGATATTATAATGTACAAAAACAGGAGATTGATACGAAAGTGAAAATTCTGAAGTTTTTCAAGAAAGTTTTCGGTATATTTGGTACAGGAATACAGTATAGCCCGAAATAAACAGTACTAAAACTTAAACATAGGTGTCTCTATGTGCGCGCTGCCATACCTAAGTTAACTAGTATATACCTGTCAAGTACACCTTGAACAATAAAATAGTAGCGCCTAATTGTAAAAAATGGTGTTAAGTACAGAGGACAAAGTGTTTCTGACTTCCTTTATCCTTCACATTCTCCAGACCTGACATCTCAAGACGCATACATTTGGGGCATGGCTAAGCCTACATTTTTTAAAAATTAAATAGACAAGGCTTTTACTTGATGTAGATCCATACTAAATGATGAAATAGAACAATTTAATTTGTTAAAATCTACATTATATTGAACTTAGAGTTGTGCCGCGTTTCGCTAACACAGTAGGTTTCTCAAACGAGTGGAGGTATAATGGAAAATTTTCAATTTATACAGTTCCTTAATACTGAATTTTAGGGATATTGACAATAATGTTATAATCTATTTGCATGGAAATAAAAAGCAAAAAGTGTCTAAATATGCATTGCAGTTTTTAAACGGGCACCACACACCAGCTTTGAATTAAAGGCGAGATTAAAGGATGTCAAGAGCCTTCTTCGCTACCCTAAAACAACCCTTATTCCATAACATGACGAGAAACTTGTAACATCGGTATGAAGTCCGTCCTGGGCAAGGAGGAGCACAATTAGAACATTTAAATTGTATTTCTTGAAACCATACAATAAATACATGTTCAATATTGTTTATTTCGGGCTATACTGTATAAACCAAAAAAGAGAGTCAATCTCGGAATGAAAGATAATAAGCTGTAGATTTGTATAAACCTTCATTTTGTCGCTTTTAAAGTCTCAAAAATCTCATGAAATCCAGTGCCGGTGTCCTAGGATATTAAAGGTCAAGAAAATCAGATTTTTGCAAATATCTAGCTTTCTGCGAGTTTAATGCTATTTTTATCTATATACAGCGTGTCTACGGATGGGGTATCCTAAAGGTGAAAAATGTTTAAAAATTAGCTTTAGTGAAAAATATCATTCTTGATAAAAAGTTTTGCTTGTTCTAAAATCCCATAAAATGATATAAAATTCAAGTTTTTCAAAGACCGTCTCATTTTATAGCTAGTTTTAAGAAAACTAGCACTCGACTTTGCAAATTAGAGGATGGCTGGATGAATATTTTTATGGGCGATGGATGGGACGTTATGGACAAATATTTTTTCCGCCCCGATCCCTTGATTTAACTATTTTAGGTTTTTTTAGTACTCAATACTTAAAACAAAAAGTTTACGCAAATAATTTAAACCATAATATTGGAGACTTGAAACTAGATATCAGAAATACTGCGAAATTTGGAATTTGGAAAGAGAATTGAGAGATGTTTTGAAGCGGGGGAGGATAAATTGAATATATGTTTTTTGTTTACTTAGCGTTTCTGACATTATTATGTTGTATTGTTATTTTTGATAATGATTATAATTCTTGAATAGTTACCATTGTTATCAAATATTTATTAAGAAATGATAATTAGAAAATTATTCATAAACGTTGACAGTTACAGCGTTAACGTCACTCACTAGATTAATACATTATTTTCGAGCTTAGTGCAAAAATTTATACGGTTTTCATAAAACTGAATATAAAATGGGAAAGATTTTGAAAAGCTTGAATTTTATTTCATTTTATGGGGTTTCAAAACAAGCAAAACTTTTTATCAAGTTTAATTTTTTACTAAAACTAATATTTTAACATTTTTCACCGAGTTTTTCACCTATAGGATACACCATCCGTGGACACGCTGTATAAAATTCTCCACAACTTTTGTTGCAAACCATTTTTCAATTTACGACAAGGTCAACTATTCCCAATCAATCAAAAGGAGATAATCCAAGCGTATACGATGGGCCACCCTGTATTTTTCAACAGTTTAATGTGATTAATTTCAAGTAAAAAGTAAAAGTTAAATTTATTTTTAAAACACATAGTGATTATTTTACATAATAGATTTTAGTACCTATCTAAATTTTATCAAATACGGATCTGTTACTGTTTATTAATATGGGACATATAAACTTTTATGTCATACTGGTTCATTATTGTGTTTTTATTGCTTAGTTACCAACTATCTAATGTCGTACTTTATGCCCGTGCGGGCATAAAGAGAAATCATTTTTTGTTCAACTTATTTAATAACCCCGTCGTAAGCTTCTTTAGACTTTTTTGGCAACCGATTTACAGTTGCTTTCTTTGCTTTTTCAATAATTTCGTCAGGAATTCCAAAATCTTCGTTCATTTTGACTTCTAACTTTGACACATATAAAATTTATTGTGATATTATGACATTTACGTTTGTCAACATTCACCTATTGATTCAAACCGGATTTTTTAAAACTCTGATTTGTATTGAGATTGGCTTGCAATAACGAACTAGTATGACATAAAAGTTTGTATGTACCGCAGGCATAAACAGATGTGTATACCCTCGGGCGACTTACAAACCCTCGGGCCAGAGGCCCTCTTCTTCGTAAGACGTCGCCCTCAGGGCATAAACATCTATTTATACCCTTGGTACATAAATAACTATTATTACTAGATGCCGAGACAACGAAATGTTGCGAAACGTTCTGTAACTGCAAGAATGTAATCTATATTTTAGGAGTTTCTGAGATTACGTCAATTTAAATTTAAATAACTATCCATTTTAATATTTAAAAATGTTCTGACGAAAATCTTGTTGAAAATCCTTGGATTTAAATTCACCACAACTCCCGTTTTCCCCTTTCTTCCCGCCATTAATTAATTAATTAATTTAATTAAATTTGCTACGAAGAGATAAACAAATTTATTGTAATAAGTGGGCGACGTGAGCGTTGATTCGATAGTTATTTGGATAATAAATTTTGTTATAACTAATAAACTGGTTATGACGATTCAATCATAAAATAAATAAATAAAAATTTAAATACATTTTCTACGTAAAAGTCGTCCAATAACGTAGTGTAACTAGTGAACCGGGGTCAAGTAAACATGTAAGGAAAAAAACAAATTTTTCATTTACAAACTAGAATTATTACACCAGTTCGTGTTAATCAACATTGTTTGTCGATTAAAACTGACTGTCAATAGTTGTTGTAAAAACATGAAGTTTAAAAAAAACGTTCAATCAAGTATTCCTTGAAAACAAACATTTATCTAAGCACTTAGATTTCAACATTAATTTACGTAAAAATATATAAATAAATCCATTTACTAAAACAAAAAACACGATCAACTATCCCATTTTAACACTTCTTTAAAAAAAGATACGTTTGGTTGGGTACACCAAATTTTTTATGGCCTATTCAATCACAATTATTATTGAAAAAAAAGGTTTTTATTGTTTTTGGTTAAAAAAGAAATCCGCAGAAGAGGAAAGCGAAACAGAGTCGGAAAATTTACCAGTTAGTAAGTTAGTTTAAGGTTAAATTAATTTTTTTGTTTTGTGTGCTGATGATATAGACTATGAGCCCATGGGGAAAAAAGTGTCGCGATTTGAAACAGCAGCAAACCCATTTAGAACGATAGTTTATCATGCCACCACCAGTTCCAGCACTATGGCGTATATTTTCTCTTGTGCAGAAAAGCGCAGTGGTAAACTGAACATTTTATTTTTCACCCCCTGAAACCGTGATATGAAACTGTACGCCGTTTGTTACATTTGATAGTAGAATCATAGGGGATCGGTCCAGACTCTATGACGTTCAAAAATAATCGTGAAGAAAATCTAGGAAAATTGTTGAAAACGTAGATAAATTTTTGTGCAACCACACTATTATTTTTATACATTATTTCATCCTAAAAGGAACCTACTGCACTAGGTAGATGCCGTACCGTACCTTTTTTGAGTAGGAAAATCTCGGAAAATGAACAATTCCTCACGTCTTTTCACATACCTTTTTTTGTACGGCACTACTGTTAAATCTCTATTTATATGTTGTATAATCTACAGAAACAAATGCAGTACAGTTTAAAATCATCTTTTTGTTGTTTTTTAAAAAAAATCCTAGATTTTCAGTCATAGAGTCTGGATCGATCTCCTATGGTTCTACTATCAAATGTAACAAACGGCGTACTGTTTCATATCACGGTTTTAGGGGGTGAAAAATAAAATGTTTAGTTTTCCACTGCGCTTTTCTGTACAAGAGAAAATGTACGCCATAGTGCTGGAACTGATGGTGGCATGATAAACTATCGTTCTTAATGGGTTTGCTGCTGTTTCAAATCGCGACACTTTTTTCCCCATGGGCTCATAGTCTAATAGTAGAGAAATCTACAGTAGTTCAGATACTTAAAAAAAATAATAAAATAGAATATCCTAAAATACTTTTATTATGACTTTAATAGTTTATCACTTCATATGGATATTCCTCGGGATATTCTTTCACACTATAATTCTCTCTAAATAATGATAGTCACATTTTTCAATATAGTTCAATGTTTCCAACTCAATTGCTCATAATGGCGTCACAAGAATTACTTATTTAAACATGGCGATTTATAAAGCAACAATTTTATCCCAAAGAAATGCCTTAAACAATATTTTATTGTCAAATGGAAGAGTATACGATAACTGTTTTATAACGAAGAATATTTAGGCACTATACAACTAAAAAGTGTTTTATAATGCAATGCAATTGAATGCTATACAATATTTATTATACAACATTATACAGCTTCAATAAGACAAGCTTAAGTAACTATTTTATAATGTTGCAGCTGTTAGTTATATAGTATATTATAGAACTCTTATACAATAGGTATAAAAGTCTTATAAAATTATATTTTTGATATTGTATAAACTGGCTTATAAGGTACTATATCATTTTAAAAGAAATGATCGTATAATGCGTTATAGCATATATTGTAAAAGTCACTATAGAATCATTTAATACACCAATTTTCTTTAAAAAACAAAATTATCGCAACAAAAGACTTAATAGAAGTAAAAAGTCCTTAAAACAACGCTATTCGACTATTATACAACAATTCAGTCCTCTTAGAAATTCCATTTTGCTAGTTGGGACTTTAGCAAAAAAATAATTATCTGCATCTTTTGCATTGAATCTATATCTCTAGACAGCTTGAGGTATACGTTACCAAATTTTAACTCTTCCCGCTTTATTCATTTTGAAAACCGTATGTTTATTGCGAAAACACACTCACAGATTAACTGAGAGACCAACTTTACAGAATTCTACAATGTACGGAATATATCGTAGACTTTTGAATTACATTGGCATAATTTAATATTTAGTATAGTGTACGATGTATGTCGTCTACTTATTTCCTGAGTCACAGAGACTAGTACCTCCTTTAGTTCTATTTCACAGAGGAATTTCAAGACATCTGCAGGCAAATGTATCTCTTCTATCTAGTAGTCTCCTAGGTGATGTGCAGTTTTACTTTGATATGCATTCATTTGATCTTACCAGGTTGTCTACTAGATCTTTCCAATATTACGATATTATAATATATTAAATCTGTGTGTATTATATGTTTGTTATTATTTATGTATTAGTACAGTCAGCATTTTTATTTATTTCTATATTTTGTAGTGAATTTCATCATTTCTTTATATTTCAAATAATAAAATTGTAAAATTCTCATGACCATAATTCTTCCGACTTCTCAGAACCTACAGTGTCCACACTATAGAATTATATGACGTATTCAAGACACTTCCAAGTAAAAATGTAGCCCCGTAATATTATGTTGTCCTTTAATACATCTAAATACCACAAAAAAATTACAACAATAATGTTTATTACTTAGCAGCATTTCCATAATAAGAAAAAGAGCTCTATCCTTAAAAAATACTTTCCTGGAACTTACACTTCACTAGATCTCTTTTCTAGTAGATTATGATTTTATTAAAATGTTATTATAAATAATTTTTTATTCATTAAAAATTTGACAAAAATGTTTGTCAGTTAAACTTGAAAATACCTATTATTGATTGTCGAATTTTTTTGGAAGTGTCAGATAGGGACAATAATTTAGCTGGAACATCGAAACGTTGAAATAAAATGAAAAAAAAAATTGTAGTTCAATTTCCCAACTAATTACAAAAAAAAGACTCATTATTAGAGATAATAAAAAATGATTTTAAATTATTATTTTCATTATCTTCTGTATGTTTCTTGTGGCATTACTTATTCTTTTTTCTCTTATTTTTTTTTGGGAATCAGACCATAATAATGTTTTTATATTTTTTATTCCGACGTTTTGGTAGTGTTCCAGCCACCGTTGTCAAGATTAATTAGTTATTAAATAATTTTCCTTTCCGACACAACGAAATAAAAAATATAAAAAAAATTATTGTGGTTTGATTCCCAAAAAAATAAGAGATTTATTTTTTTAAATAAATAAATAAAATTATTTTTTTAAATAAATTTTATGATTTGAGAATAATCTGTGTTGACA
>CAJUYH010000177.1:48687-68184 GCA_910591685.1 Galerucella tenella | reverse complement strand
TTTTGGTCTTGCCGTTTTGCAAGGCCAAGACTGCAAGAAAGAACAATGTTGCTCATCACTAGTCCAGACCTGCTTGAAAACTAGAGGGCAATAGAATAAGGCAGTCTTTCTTTTTAATTAGAATTAAAATGTCAGTTCCAACCTAGAAAGACTATTGAACAATGAAAATACAATTTTTAGAGTCTTATATCTCAGACACTGGTAAAATGATCATACAAAATATATTTGTTAGATTTGAAGTGATCAAATCTAATGCAAAAAATGGATTATGACTTCTGAAAACGTATTTTTTATATATTTAAATGTAAGGTTGATCTGGTTTAATTATCAGTAGTAATAATTAAGGACATTGATAATTGTTCGAAAAAATCTTATGACAGATTTCGAAAGCTTGTTGCTTGGAAACAGACAGACGCCGTAGGCGGAGGTCTGTTGCCTACAAGCAACAAGCTTGAGAAAGTTGTCATAAAATTTTTGAGCATTTATCAATGTCCGAGGGTTATTCGGATAGAAAATTTTTTGTTTCAGTATTACAACCAAATCGTGACATTTCGAAATATTAAATATTCGAAACTTCAAAATCGAAATAAATCAATATGTATCCATAGCAACGTGTGAAAATTGCCCATGGTCTGTTTTCAGTGTAATGTTGACATGATTGGCTGAGATTGTTCATATGATATAAAATGAGGAAATTTGATTGGTTTTTGGAATTGTCAAAAAATTTTCCTTCTAATAAAATTTGTGTAAAACCTCTGATGATTTTTAGTAAGCAATTTTGTAACAACCAGACTTTTCATTGAGACATCCTCTACAATACATATTCATGACATAATATAACCCAACCTCTTTGATGTCTATAATTATTATTACTAGGGTGGAGTCACTATTGTCTAAAGATTTTCCTGTTTGCTTAACAACCATGTGCAAGGCCGAATCGGAATATTTCCTGGGGTAATTGTATGTTGAGTGGGATGGATTGGGATTAAAAGGTAACCTTTGCATCTTCTGCACTGATGGGAGTAAGTCACAAATTTTATATAGCGTACTATAATTATTTTTAGCCTCTCTATCGTTTACCAAGTTGTTGGTACGAGCTTTTGGCACACCTTGTGTAGTTTAACAGATTTTTCATAAATCATAAGTCAACTAAATGATGTAATATAACCACGTTATTAATAATAAAAATCTTTATTAAGAATGTCAGTCACGTACGATTTTTAAACAACTCAACAGCTGTTTTGTTTCTGTAAGTTTGATCCGGCAACTCAGCTTTGTGTTGCAAAAAGCGCAAGCGTTTCATAACGTAAACATTGGCTACTGTACACCTATATATCGTTTCGTTTTAAATAAAATAATCTTTACCTTTGCTCGTTTGATATGCGTGAGTTGTAATAAATCTTTTCGCGTTTGAGTAGATTACATTTTGGATAGATTGAACAAAATATTCACACAAAAACATGAATATTTATAAACGTTAATTTTTTTCAATAGTAATAGTTTTTCGTTCATGCATATTTATGATTATCGATTGATATTACAACATTTTACAAAATGGGAATTTTTATATTGATGTTTTCTATACTTTATAGCTGAATTAACATCGTCTGGTGTACAGAGTTTCTGCTCTTGAAATACAAAGATAACAATAATATAAATTATCAAAAAAATTACTCATTTTACTGTTTTTCCGAATTGCCTCCGTAGGTACCTAATTAAGGACCATTTTTTTGAAATGCGATAAATGCAAAAGTATAAATTTTCAGAAAATCATTTTTAATGATTGGAACAACAAATAGAAATCCAGCTAAAAAAATATAAAAATACATACGGGTACATTTTTTATACAGCGTGTCCACGGATGGGGTATCCTATAGGTAAAAAATGTTTAAATATTAGTTCAAGTGAAAATGTTATTCTTGATACAAAGTTTTGCGAGTTCTGAAACCCCATAGAATGAAATAGAATTCAAGTTTTTCAAACCCCGTCTCATTTTATAGCCAGTTTTATGAAAACCGTATGAATGTTTGCAAGTTCGAAAATAATGTATTAATCTAATGAGGGCGGGTTTATCAATGCTCGGTTAAATATTGTAGCCCTCGGCTACATCTTAGCTGTTGGTCAAAGTGTTTATCAACTGCCAGTTTGCATTAGCTGGCAGTCAAACTTTCGGCTATCCTAGCTGCCACTATCAAGTTGATGTTAACTATAGAACATACAGTTAAATACGGGAAAGTGGTGCTCCGTTATTCTAACCATAGATTCTAACTGACAACTGTGTCATGATTTTTTCATGTTTGCAACAAAGATTATTTCAACCTCAAATTTGATTGTGTTATTATCGTTTAGGGTGAAATCGAGAAGCTTATTTGATTCTTTTATATTAGTTTAGTAGCATCTAGGTTCTGTTTGTATTTTATTTCATTGTTATTGTCAATGTATCTTGAGGAACTTGACGACCTTTTCGATGAAGAGCTTGGAGATTGGCGAGATATTGGAATTTGTAGAGTAGAAAAGACGACCATATACTGTTGAAGAACGGATGAATCCCTTTGAAGAGCTCGATGATGTCGAGTTTATTACTCGGTTTCGATTATCTTAACCCAGTGTTCTCATGATATTCCAACAAATTCCAGCTATTCTCGCCAAGTCACAGCATCCGTCTTTTTGCATTCTATTATACTTTTATGGTGAACGGCTACTTTTATAAGTACCTAATTGTCGCTCTGACACCGTGAAATTGGGATATCTTTTATGTTTTGTGGACATGCTCAAATGCAAACAACTCAACAAAGCACAACATAGACGAAATAAAAATAACAGTACCACAATTTTGACACTGACAAGTGAAGTTTTCCACGATGTTGTCAAAGTAAGCTTACGGTAAAATAGAAAAATAATAACTTTCACCTCTATATTCTTGATTCACTGTGTTATATACGTTTTTGCGCGATCGATCTTTTTTGTTTATTTACAGCATCGGTTGTCAGGATGGTAGGTTGTGTTTACTGGTTTCTAAGTCTAACACGTCGGTAAGTGATTCACTTACCGTTCAGACGTCGGTAAGTAAATTACTTACCGACGTCTTAGCCCTACATACATTTAAGTGGTCCTAAATAATATATTACTTCATTCATTACACGAAAGGAACAAAAAAAAAATAAGATCTATATTTTTTTAATGAACAGAAACGAACAGAACAATATAAAATATTATCCTGGACGATGGATGGGACGTTATGGACCAATATTTTTCCCGTCCCGATCCCCCGATTTAACTTTTTTTGATTTTTTCTATGGGTGTACTTGAAACAAAAAGTTTACGCAAATAATTCAAACCATAATATTGAAGGCTTGAAACGAGCTATCATTGATGCCGATAACGAAATTACTCCAGAAATGCTACGAAAAAATTACAAAGAATTCAGTAAGATAATTGAGAGATGTTTTGAAGCTGGGGGAGGATATATTGAATAGATGTTTTTGTTCACTTAGTGTTTCTTTAATTTTTATTGTGGATTGTTATTTTTAATAGTGATTATAATTCTTGAATAGTTTACATTGTTGTCAAATATTTATTAAATAATGACAATTTGAAAATTATTTATAAAAGTTGACAGTTAATTGGTACATCTTGAACCTCACTCACTAGATTAATACATTATTTTCGAACTTGGTGCAAAAATTCATACGGTTTTTATAAAACTGGCTATAAAATGAGAAGGGTTTTGAAAAACTTGAATTTTATTCCATTTTATGGGAATTTAGAACAAGCAAAACTTTTTATCAAAAATAACATTTTTCACCTATAGGATACCCCGTCCGTGGACGTGCTGTATAAGCAATAAAAAAATTTCTGAAACCGCCTATTAAATTCCAAAAATTGATTATTTGTTGTAGGGCGTATCTGTTTGAATTTTAGTATTTTAATTAAATTGTACATTTCAACCAATCCAATTGAATTCTGTTTGCTTTTATATAAATTAAAATATCGTTTTAAATAATATTTATTGTATTTGATGTGAACCCTTTTCAATTCGACCTTATAATCATCTATTGCTTTTTAAAGAATGTCGATCATGTACAACGAGGCACAAAAAAGGCAACTGTACACAGTATGTCCTTAATAGGTGACACATGTGTTAAACGAACCGAAGAACTACTGAATATCAGTAGGAATAAGCTAAGAATTACTACAGGTTATCTAACGGGTCATACCCCGGTAAAAGATCACCTGCCTAACGGGGATCTCATCTGCAGACTTTGTGGCAGACCGAGACCGTAACCCATATCTTTTATCTGACTGAGTCATTGGACTCGATGAGACAAAAAATCTTTGGAGAAGCCAATATACCATCTGCAGCATATGGCACACATCCAGTGGACCTATATCGTCTACTCCAAGGTACGGGGATAACTGGGTGAGAGTACAGTGCAATAAGCCAACCAACTGCAGTGCTCTCGGTATAAGAACGGCTCCCATAAAAGGAAAAAAACTACAATGAAGCGTAAGTGGTGGTAAAAACCAAGAATATATTTGGAATTAAACTATACCTGTCAGTTACACCTTAGGCCTACTCTTAAGTACGTGAAATGCCACTGAACCCCTTTCTAAACCATTAACCTTTTCTAGCTCATATCAATGATTCCAATTGAAACATTTGTCAGATTTGTCAGAGTCAAGACCGCTCAGGACATCGACTGACTTATTTTATAAAATAATTGTCAATGTTTATTCTATGTACGGGGTAAATTTTAGTAAAAAACAGCTCATCTAATTTACACATGGATTCAAAAGTTTTGCATCACCTTCTTCGGATGCGAAGGAATTTTTTTGCGCTAACAATTTTTTGTTGGCTTGTTTATCAATGTTTACCATTTCAATATGTTCCATATTTTTTGCGATATACAGATGTTTACAGTTTTTTTTGTAAGATAACATTTTTAGTGCGATCATTTTAACATTCAAGGCATTTGATTTTTACGATTTTAAGTGCAAACATGAAGCGTCAAGTCATAAGTGAGATTGACCGTGCAAGAATAGTGGCTTTAGTTGAGTAAGGTCATTCTCAAAGGTTCGTGGCAAACAGAGTTGGCGTTTGGTAAAATGATGTGTCTCGTGTATGGAGCCGGTATCTCCAGACCAATTCTCTTCGTGATAGACCTAGAAGTGGTAGAAGGCGTGTTACTAATCAGCGGCAGAACCGTTATATCCACTCAACTATCCGAAGAAACCCGACCATGGCAATACCAGCACTCCAAAGAGATATGAGACATGCGTTGGGAGTTCGAGTATCGATTTCGACATAACGAAGACGAATACTTGCGACAGGTTTGAGGTGTAGCCGATCAATAAGAGTGCCCAGACTACAACCTGAGCACAGAGTTCGCCGACTACAGTGGGCTCAAGAACACGCGGCCTTGGCTGAAGAATTTTGGAATTCGGTGTTTTTTCCGACGAGACAAGGATTTGTTTGGTACAAGGTAGCCATCGAATACGTGTGTGGCGGGATCCAACGAGAGTTGCTCAGTTTGCCCATGCTCGCCCCGTGCTGCCCTTCTGAGGAGGAAGTGCTATGTTTTGGGCTGGTATCATGTTAAATGATCGCACAGAATTAATTCATGTGGAGGGAACGATGACTGGTGATAGGTATCTCAGAGAGATTCTACATCCTCACGTGAGACTATGGCGCGCAGCTGTTGGCAATTCCTTCGTTTTTATGGACGATAACGTCCGACCTCATCATCGGACCAGAGCTGTAAATGAGTATCTTGAAACTGAAGGGATCAATCGTTTGAACTGGCCTGCCCTAACTCCTGACATGAATCCCATAGAACATGCTTGGGACATGCTTGCCAAGGCAGTGGCAGCACGCAGAAATCCACCCAGGAATGTACAAGAGCTTGTTCATGCGGCGCAAGAAGAATGGCGAAATATTCCTCAACAGAATATCAATAATTTGGTAAACAGCATGGGCAGGCGACTTCAAGCTTGCATAAATTCTAGAGGTGGGAATACTCTTTATTAAAAGTTCTCATGCTTAACCTTTTGTTTAAAAAGAATCAATTTGTATTTAATTTATTTAATTTCTAAGAATACTTTTTATGTTTAAAGCAAGTTTATTATTGGATAATAAAATTTTTTGACAAATATACACGTTTTTTTTTATTGAAACTAATTATTTGATCTCTGATCCATTTATAATGAACACATTTTTTTTTTTGAAGATTTAGGGTGATGCAAAACTTTTGGATCTATGTGTATTAATTATGACTCATTATAGAGTTCCATAAAATAACAATATTCCCAAGACATATTAAAAACACTACAACTACATTCTAGCGGAGACATAATTTGCTGTTTTCACGTTTGTCTCTTCTAAGAAAACAAACAATAGATATGCGTACGAAAATGTAGTTCAGCTCGCTACCATAGCCTTGTTAGTACAAATACAGTCATTAGACGTAAGATACTGGTATTAACTGTATATTTGATAGGTAAGTTACTATTTACGGAAATATAAGGAAACGCAACCAGCAACCAACTGGTTTACAACTATTTACAGTTCTGTTTTTCTAGTACCAGTAAACGACGTTTACGTATGGGAAAACTCAACGAGGACAAAGAAAAATAATAAAGAAACATCGACGTACTTGTTAATTAAATAATAATTGCACTGGAGCAGTGAAAAAAGTAACTTGACAGCCAGGAAGCAAAATAAACAAGGCAGCATTTGCTATAGTCTGTTTACCTATGAACTGGCGAAATAATGGGTCTTTTCAGTAATTTTTTTTATTGGTTTGAATTAAAGTATTTCATGAAAAAATGTCTCCTAATTTTTTTATTTTTTTTTTGGAGCTTGATTTCTATCCTAAGAAAATTATCAAAAGTACGGAAAGCAGCGCGCGGTTTGAACGTGACGTCACTCCTCCATCCTTCGTGACGTCAAAGAGCCTACGACCTTGAAAACGACACACCGTTATTTCCATAGGATTTGTAAAGTTTGCTTCCCTTGTTTTTGATTTTGACATCTCATGTAACCTCTAAATTAATATTGATATTCTCTTTCATTTTGGATTATTTGTTTTTGTAAAATAACAATATAAATTGCCCAAGCAAAATATTCATTTACGTTCCTCGAGATGAAAACAGACGAAAATCATGGTTCGAAAAAGCAAAAGCTCAAAAGAAGTTGACCAAAACCAACGATTATACACCCTACAGGATTGCTTATTCGCTTAAATATTTCGTCGGTGCTTACGTCACCAGTGGACCTCGACCGATTTAAAATGTACTGCAATCGTTAATATTTTCCACTTTTTGCTTGTTTATTTGCATAAAATAATAATAAATACATTTTTTTGTTGATATGTTATTTAAAAAAATTATATTTAGTAGTATAAGTAGTAATAAAATATGAATTGACGATTGAAACAATAACTTTGAATTGAAGAAACTTGCTTATAATTTATTTTGCACAGAAAGAGAAGCAAATCTACGAGCTATGCTTATGGGTTAATTGATGGGTTAACTCAGCAGTATATATTTTTTTCTTATGAGGAAAATAAAATAGACGCCTTATGCACTAATAAAAAATATATGAACAATTTTTTTAAACCTCTATCATCTCTCGAAGTACTCACACTTTTTCTTTCCAAACATTTTTTTCTCTGGGATTGATAATTATTATAATGAATCCTAATAATTGTTCGAAGTTTACAAAGGTGGATTCATGCAAGCAAAAATTAAAACTTACATTACTTTAAAACTAAACCTAAAAACATATAAAATCATGTAATGTAGATGTTTATGCCAGAAACTGAGAAACTAAGGCATTCTTTCTAGTTTTAGCTTATATCTTAAATCTTAATTTCTCATTTTTTTGCATGATCATCTACATTACATGGTTCTCTGTTCTAAGTTTTAGTTTTAAATTAATTCCAATTTTTGCTTGCATGGGGAAATGTATACATTGAAAGGCGAATCCAAAAATTTTGTATTTACTCTGAAATAACATGCTTCGTATTTATAGACTTTCTTGATTGACAATTAGAGAAGTTTACTTACCACCTCTATTAATAAACAACACCTTCAAAATTGAAAAAACGGATAAGATAACGTCAAAACACACTTTGTAAACAAACGATAAACCATAAAATTAAGGTTAGGTTCAGTGATGACGTATTCGTCCGACTTGAGCGAGGCGAACACAGAGTTAAATGGAAATAAGCAATCCTGTAGAGTGTATAATCGTTGGACCAAAACGAGGAACATTTGCTTCTTCGTTGGATATTTTGGCCTCGGCCGTGGCCGTAGCAGAATTTGGCCAGCCATCTGACAAATACTGCCAACATAACTCCAGACCTTATGACGTCACTTGCCCCCAAGGTCAAACGTTTGTTCAAATTACCCTAATATTTGTTTAACTTTTCATTCAGCTTTGTGATATTTATATTCGAAACAAAGCTGCACAAAGTGAAAAATTATCCGTAAGCTTTCAAATAAAATATTTGTTTTGAGATTTAAGCATCTACTGAAAAGGCCCATTCTGCCAGAAATTGATCGCCTTGGACAATTTTAAAAGAATCCTACTGTATCAGCTCGGTTTTATATACTTGAGCATTTGTATTGGGTCGCAAAGCCTTACTAGGGGAATCGTATGGCTAGGAAATCCGTATTCATCAAGATTTCGAGGACATGCTACAGCTTGTTCAAGATTTCAACTTTCTGTGCATTGCCAGCGATGATAGGAGGGTGAGTTAATTTCATTAGCATAAACTAAGGACTTCATATGTCCCCAAACATACAAATCAAGCGGGTTATACTCAGGACTTCTTGCTGTCCATTCAAAATCCCTTTCTCAGGTAATCCATGGTTGAGGAAATATGACAATTAGGTGGGAAATAGGAAGGGGAAATAAGGTGGGGAAGTAAGGTGGGAAATAAAGTGGGAAATAAGGTGGAGTTTCATCCCATATAAACCACATTTTCTTGATTACCGCCAGTGACAGATTATCCAAAATGCCACTAAGTACCTATATTTTGCAAAATAATAAGAATCTCCATTTAAATTTGGAGGCAGAACATACGGCACAAGTAGTTTCCCTATATAAAAGTATACAGTGAAATTATTAGCAAAAAACAAAACAAAATCAACTTAATCTTTTTCCATAAAAATATTTTATTAAGGCATATTGGGATCCATCGACATATTTTGGTCTAAGAAATCTGCACTTAGCCGATGTTCCAATAGTTATGACACCCCGGTATAACAGAATTCAAACTACAAAAGAAAATGTTTTTGGAAAGAAAAAAAAAAGAGAAGAGGAAGGAAAACTGAAAACTTGACTCACCTCGAATATCACAAGATGGAGACTCCTGCATATTTTAACCACTCTGATGTGTCTGAAAGCATTTTATATAATTACATTTGGTTTTGTTGATGTTATATTTTTAAATGCATGCACATAATACGAAAATTTGCCAAAAATTAATAACATGATCCTGCACTAGCAGACATGGCAAATATTTGTCCTACAGTAATATTCTTACTTCTCAGAGGTTGGCAAAACTTTCGCTATTATATTGTTAGTTTCTGCTATGTTTCTAATGCCATCTGTCAAAATTATACATAAGTCTGATAGATAGATTATTTTTAATACTCCTTTGAAGAAATCTGTTTTCGTCGTTGGGTCAATATTGAGAAAAAATAATTTCGAGTGTTGATTAAACATTATCCAAACAATCCAAGTGAATTTTTCCGTCGATATGTCACTATAGATGAAACTTGGGTACAAAAATACAGTCGAAACAATGGATATTCGTCCTTAGAACGTGCTCCCAAGGAAGCAAAAACCGTTTGTTCGGCCAATAAGGACATGGTCACAGTGTTTTGGGATTCCAAAGGTCTAATCTTTATCGATTGTTTAGAAAAAGGGCAAAACGATAACTGGCCAATATTGTGCTCATTTGCCGACACGTTTTGATGTAGAACTTGAGAAAAAGCGACCGAATTTGTTGAAGAAAAGAGTTTTGTTCCATCACGACAATGATCCTGCCCATCCGTCTGATTTTTTATTGTGCAGAAAAATTTGCCGAGCTGCGTAACGATTTATTGCCTCATTCGCCATATTCACCTGACCTGAAATCCTTCCTATCTCTTTCCAAACGTTTCAAAAAATGGCTCGGTTGTAAGCGATTTCGGACAAATAAAGAGGTGATTGCAGAGACAAACGCGTATTTTGCGGAACTGAAAGATTATTTTGTTGATGGTTTGAAATAATTGAAAACTCGCTGGACTAAGAGTGTAGAGTTGAAAAATAGAATATTTTTTTACAGTGAAATGAATTTTTCATATAAACGTCACTCTTCCATTCACAGAGAGGCTCTGCGCATGAGTTTTCCAGTTTCCAACCGTTTGTGATTGTTCTACGACCAAATCCATTTTTTTATGGACATTATCATTATTTTGTTATCTCGGTGTACAGATTATAAATTATACCACCTTACTATATAGTCTATGTTACCATTCATATGCAATAATTATTGGTTAACACTAAAAAAATTGAGAAATTATTACAATTTTTATTTGCCTTGAAATCGTATGCAATTATTTTTAAAAATATGCGAATTCATAGTTCTTACACCACCCTGTATTATAACATTCAGGAAGCGAATTAAACATTAAAAGAGAAAACGAGTTTCCTATGAAATGAAGTTTTATGTAATTTTTAGGTTTTGTTTCGTTGCGGTTTTTAAATTTCGATTTAATCTAGCACATAAGTAGGTCTGACGGACTTTTTTTCCTTCTGTACGCTGCTTGTGGTGTATTCGTTATAAAAATACAAAAAATATTGTGGTTTAATTTCACAACAAATAACAAATGAATAAATAATATTTTTTTTCAAAAAGTGCGTACAAAAATTTTTAGTTTCTCTAATTTAAACTATTTTTTCTTGATGTGAAATATTTGTTAATTATTTTCATTAATATTAATCGATTTTGTGATATTTAATGAACCTTCGATAGCTCAGTTGGTAGAGCGGTGGACTGTAGAGGAATAAGTAAAAGTAGACATCCATAGGTCGCTGGTTCAAATCCGGCTCGAAGGAACTTCTTTTTTATTAAAATAAGATTAGTATATTCTTCAACGAGTGCAAAATAATGGCTATTAATCACGCGGATGGAGTTCATCATCCAAGTGAATAATAGCCATTCTTCACAAGTAAAAGACTATACTTTCTCCACGACTAAAAAGAAAAAAAACTTCCAGAGTGAGGATCGCGCCTCGATCGTCCGCGCCATGGTCAACCACAACTAGGCTATAGATTATATTTATAAAAATGTAAGGAGTAAATATATATACGTAACTCATATTTTCAATAGGAAGCTTTACATTTAGAAATGAAATTAATTCCGGGAGGCGTACATATTTACTATCGCTACTGTTGTCCATTTTTTTCTCCTATAATACGTAAAATTATGATTTTATAATTATTTTGACGTTTCAAACAACGCGCTGTCAGAAGCGATTTGCGTTCTTAGGTATTTGACGTTTTAAAGAGACGATTTGATTTATTCAATTTAATTAATAAATAACGAGAGTGAATTCTTTTTATTATTCACTGGTGTGAAGAATTTATATCATTTTGCAGCTAAATATGTGAGAATAATTTGTGCGTTATTATTTAGTCGTGGAGAATAGTATATTATTAAACGAGCAATTTATGATAGCCATAATTCACGATGGGTGACGTTTGCGTCACGAGCCGCAGGCGAGGGGCGCAAGTCACCCAAGTGAATTATAGCCATAAATTGCGAGTAGAATACTATACTTTGTCCACGAAACTTAATTTATTTATTAATAAATAAAAGTCAGTAGCGATTTGGCATATTACTAATCTCAAAATGTTGTGGCAGCTACTTCAAATAATTTGACATATATAGAGATGGGCGATACTGTAGAAAGTATCAATACAACGTACCGTTATAAATATATTGTTTCAAAATACTTAATATTAGAAAATATCGTTATGAAAAGAATCAATACTAAAAATTACAATATTTTATAGATACGATATATGTCAGAAACAAATTTCCTGAACAAAATACACAGATTTAATAGTTTATTCCATATTGTACCCCCATCTCTAGTCGTGAATTATGAACCATAATACACTACAGTGTATTATGAACCATAATTCACGACAGTTGATATATGGGTACCATATACCTTTAGTTAGGAGGTAAAATATTGACTTATTATTAGGTGGTCGTGGACAAAATATTTTATCCTACCAACTGAAACTAAAATACGTAATAACATCACAAAACCGCTTGTTAGATCCTTAAGGGGCATCTACCAAATTCGACCTTGCACAATTATGCTTTGTATATTTTTTTGTTTCCCTACTTCCTCACGCTTAAGTTCATATAACGAAAATTTTATTGGAAATATGAAAGCTCCGCAACATGTAGGTAGCCAAGCGGTCCAAGCGGATTTTGGTTCACGTACTACTCTATAAGCTTCGTCAGGAGACCGCCGAGACCGGCGAGCGTTGTATCAACAATGGAACGGCACGCGACTACCGAAGCAGAGAGACAATGTCAGTCATAGAAGGATAGAAAAGCGAGAGATGGATTTTTATCCGATATTTTAGTGGTAGCAATCGAATTTCAATAAGGAATTGTACGGTCATAAGTAATTTGAGGATTCTGAGATTTTTATATAGTATTCATAAAGCTTCAAATTAGTCTTCTTATCAATTAGTTTTTCCATTTAATTCATATTTAATTCTTTACAAGGGCCCAAACTTTACTTAATATGTGTAATTACCTCATGATTCGTATTTTTTTCAACAAAATTTGGTTAGCATTTCAAAGTTTTTATTCGATGAGAACTCTAAGTTCAACATTAATCTACATGATATATTTTTTTCTTAATTTTCAATACATCCATTACCTCAAAATTCTTTGCCAAAAATACTTCGATATTTTGTCAAATCGCTGCCGATAGATTCCCCTTAAATTTAACACATGTACCTAATGATAGAATACAAAGAAATTGCGAAAAAAGTTTCACACATTCTGCATGCCCTGTATATACAGCAAGATAAATATAGTCAAATGCACTCTTATCTTGCGGGTTCAAAGGTCACTAATCATATGTATCAAATCAGAAAATACAGAGGTTACCAAAATGTGAGATTACTCTGGTTTACGAATTTCCACTTTTTTTTTATTCTCGAAATAATCTATCAGATTCAGTACCATTTTTTTTGCTCGACGAAGCAAAAAACCGTAAAATTGCTTCTTATTATTCATATTGTCGCTTTTAATTGTCAAAGTCACAAAACTGACATATTTAAATAAAAGCTTAGCTGGTGGAAGACTTTTTAGAATCACTGAAAACTAAATACATATCCTTTTTTTTTCTTGTTAAAATTGCATAAGTCCGTCTTATCCATCTTACGGATTGTATTTGGAAGTAATGATTAAACGCAATAAAAGAAAACAAAAACTGTGAGTGTCTTTGTTGAATTGTATGACGCGGATGCGGATAAGACTGCATTTGACTATATTTATAATTAATGTCTGATATATGACACAGCACTTATTTCCTCGCTTATTTCTGATTATATACCTCCATCCGTTTCTAACGAATCAAATGCCATTTTGCGACCACTCAGAAGCAAATTATACTGGATATTTTTTGACATAAGTGAATATACCCCGGCCCACCTGCCACAGCCAATTTTTAATGTTGTCACATTAACGTCACATTTAAAAGTATGAATTATTATGTACCTAGCTACATAAATAATTTTTTGCGCGATCCATCTTTTTTGTTTATTTACAGCATCGGATGTCAGGTCAGTAGGTTGTGTTTACTGGTTTCTAAGTCTAACACGTCGGTAAGTGATTTACTTACCGTTCAGACGTCGGTAAGTAAACTACGTCCTAGCCCTACATACATTTAAGTGGTCCTAAATAATATATTACTTCATTCATTACACAAAAGAAACAAAAAAAAATAAGAAGATTGATATTTTTTAATGAACAGAATCGAACAGAACAATATAAAAAGTAGTAAATAGCATGAAAACAATTTCACCAAAATGCAAATTATATTTTTTCCGCAAACGTCAAAAAAAGTAGACATTATTAACGTCAATTCATGATGTTGAAGTATGATTTCACAGACGCCACTTTTTTGTACGGCCGTGAGCAGACAAAAATAGTAAATTGTTTACCGGGTAGGAAAAGCTTAACATTCCTGGACGACTTGCGCCTCGACTTAGCAACACAGAGTCCAGGAATGTGGCTTTTCCTACGAGGTAAACATACTATTTTTCCGCAAATCGTTTAAAATTCGACAGATATTGATTGATTTAAAAAAAAAAACGCGATAATTTTATTCCCAAATAAATGGTGCTTTGAAATTCCTAATAAAATTACTTGGGTTACCATGGAAACGTATTGAGGTTGAATTGTCAAACTTGACGCTTATAAATTTAATTGCTGGTGTTCTCGAAAGTAAAATGATAAGTGATGATGAAATTTCCATTCCTGGGACTCCTCCAGAGCTGGTTGAGGCAGTGAATACTGCTTCATTAGAATTATTGCCAAAGAAATTTCTATCATTTATGTAGAACACTAACAACTGTACGGAAATATCATTTCCTTACAGTAAGGAAATGACATTTCCTTACAGTAAGGAAGTCCTGACTTTTTCTTCAAGAAATTTTGACAGGAATGTCAAAATTTCCTAGCGATTTTCGGAAAAGTACTTTTCTGTACGCTGACGGCCGTACAAAAAAAGTATAATTTTTAACAGGGAAAATAATTATTAGTTGAACTGTTAAATGTTTTTATCATTGCACCATGTGAGAAATCTTTCGTAAGCATGATTATAAACTCTACCTGACTTAGTTGGAATTAAATCATTCGTAGCTGCCTTAGCAATGTCAACAACGTCGGGCGGTGTACAGTTGGGTTCTGAATGCGACATAATATAATCTAAAAGAAAATTTCAGTACACTTTACTACAACATACGAAATTTTGATGCTCAAGTACTCACCAAAAATGCACAGTCCAATTGTTGCTTTAAATCACTTACAATATTTCTGACATTATAAAATATTATTGAACTGTTTGTTTTTGACTTGGCAATCACAAAACCAGTAACCACGGAAATGTAGTGCGCAGTTTTATAATTATTATTCTCTGAATTTATCAACTTCGTTGCAATCGTTTTGAATTTTTATTTAAATATTAATTAGTTCTATAGTCTGGATGCCGTTTGCGGAAAAAATAGCATGTTTCATTCGGAGCAAAAGCACTTTTTGTGGCTCGTCTGAAATTGTCGGCCTCACTAACGTTCGGCCATCAAACATTCAGACTCGCCACAAAAAGTTATACTTTTACTCCTAATAAAACAATATACTATTAAACTGATCGAGAAGTATAAATGTCACTTTTGACATTTCGTTCATTTCCAAGAAATTTAAATTATTTTATTCGAAATTCGAATATTTCAATATGATCGCGCAAAAAATGGTATAAGCATTTCGAACGTTAAGGGTAATACCGGTCTCCAGCAAAATTGGAGGCTTCGCTACGCTCAGCCCCCAAACATTGCTGTCGACCGGTAAACAACCCTTACCGTTCTTGATACTTAATATACTATTGGAAATCTTCCATTTCGTTGTATGTTTTCGTCTTTTTCGGTATATACCATATATTTTGTTTTGAATATTTTTTTACATTTTTCCGAAAAATTTCTGTAAAAATAGCCCTCGACAAAAATTCATTAAAAAAATATTACTCCAGCTGGATATTTTTAAAGAATTGTTGTCTCGCGAAATGTTTACAGAAATTTTACACAAAAATTTCAAAAAAATATTCACCTCTCTATGGACCAAATAAATTAAATGAGGGACAATATTTAAGATTGACGAATTTGGAGATGAAAGAAATTCTAAAAAGTAAGAACATAGGAGTAAAATTTAAAAGACATGAAAGAAGGTAGTAATGTAAAGATAATAACAGAGTGGACACTAGATAGAGGGACCAAATAGAAAGAGACCTAGAAAAAATGAAAATCAACGACTAGAGGAACAAGACCCACGTCAGGAGGGAATGGACGAAAATTGTGGGAATAGCAAAGAGACATGACAAACTTTAAGTAAGCATGGATTTAATGTGGATTGACTCTCTACAAAAACAAAACCGTTACACAATTTTAAAGGTATAAAAATTTTTTTTTGCAACTGCTGTGAAAAGTGACGTATTTCTCATACCTTACGTCCACGTATCCAAAATTACGTTCATTTTTGAAAAGAATGTCAGACAATTATATCCCAAAAATCAAACATATTGACAGCAGACCAATTGCAGAAATTTTTAAACGAAGATCCAGATAAGGAATATCTACTAATAAATAAATATTAAGTTACTTTACTCGTATTCTTTAAATTTGTGCAGTTGTAGAGAAAGTATAGTGTGCAACATGTGGGGAAAGTACTTATCTCACTTGGGTATTTGCGACACTCGTGAGAAAAGTTTACCTCCCCACTAGTTGCACAATATACTAATTATATTTTCCCACTAGTAGGTGTGAAGTTGACAATTATTGCTTCTTCTAGCCGACTGAGAAGTTGAATTTCTCTATTAGTTTTCTGTTATTAACCTAGGTCAATAATGGACAAATTCAAATATTTTGAGAATTCAGGGATAGTAGTTGAACAAAAACTTATATATAATCTAAACCTATCTACCCGAGGGTGTAAGGTGATCAAATTTGACTTAGGGCCGGTTTTACAAGAGAGATTTATACTAGGTATAGTTATACTGGGTATAAAGTTATACCAAAATTTATACCTAGAATAAAATTGGTTGGTTTTACGATGCTTTTTTACACCGGTATAGCAATTCTTACTCCAAGAATTGCTATACCGGTGTAAAAAAGCATCGTAAAACCAACCAGTTTTAAACTAGGTATGAATTCTGGTATAACTTTATACCCAGAATAACTATACCTAGTATAAATCTCTCTTGTAAAACCGGCCCTTAATCATTATATATAAGCTCTCCATGTTTTCTTGTTTCTTGCTTTGGTTCGTGCTTCCGCTAAAGTTATACCTTTGCTTCTCAAAACCTTTTCTATATTATCGTCCCATGTTCTCCTTGGTCTTCCCCTGGTTCTGTTTTCATGTCTTTTTGCTTCCCATATCTGTTTCACTGGTATGTTGTTGCTTAATCTAGTTAAGTGTCCAAACCATTTTAATTGTCGATCTTGTATTTCTCTCACTACTGAATTTCGTATTCTGTCTCTCCTTGTAATACCTGCGACTTTCATTTCATCTCCATACTCTGTAATTTGCTTTCCATCCTCTTCGTCAGTACCCAGCCCTCGCATCCAAAAGTTAATATAGGGAGAAATATAGTTCTATATACAGTAATTTTCGTTTTAACCGAGATTTCTTTCTTTCCAATGAACGAGTTTTTAAGGCTATGGTACACCTTCGAAGCATTTTCTATTCTTGTATTTATTTCTATGTCATGGTTCCCTTTATTATTGATGTTTACCACTAGGTATTTGAAATTTTCTACCTGTTCCAGATGTTTTCCGTTAAGATTTACATTTATTTGAATATCTTCTTTTACTGTCACCATAACTTTTGTCTTTTCTTCATTTATTTTCAAGTTTTTATTTTCTAGCTAGTTCCTTTGCAGATCCTGTTAGTTTTTTGCAAATATTGCAAGGTCATCTGCAAAAGCGCATTCACGTAGATAGTCTGTGTCCAATATACAATTGCTTAGTATGTTCTTTGGTATCTTTCATACATCATCTAATATTAAGTTGAATAAAAATGGGCTTAATACTTGTGCAACATAATTTTGTATTCCCAGAATTGCCTTTAACATATTTGCTGCCTAAAACTACCTATCAAGATAAAATTATTTGAATAAAAATGCGAAGAGTAGAAGTAAAAAATCAAGGTTGTTACTAAAATGAATTCCGGAAAAAAACCACAAACTGTTTGCAACAACCAATATAGATAAATTAAAATAAAAAAAAGTTCTTATCATTTTTCAGTAAAAGTTGTAGTATTTATAAAACTTGAATACGAAGTTCATGTTGTTCTGTTATTAGTTTAAGTTGTGTTGAAAGATTATTTTATTTCGACAAAAAGCTCCTTCGAGCCGGATTTGAACCAGCGACCTATGGATATCTACTTTTACTTATTCCTCTACAGTCCACCGCTCTACCAACTGAGCTATCGAAGGTTAATATAATTTGACAAAAACAATAAATATTAATGAAATTAATAAACAAATATTTTAAATTTAAACATTTATTTTATTGAAATTAAATAATTAAAAACGTTTTTAATGTAATTCAAGGGGAAGGCTAAAAGCAACCAAGTAATACATTTATTATTTGGAAAGGTTATCAATAGGACTGAACCAAACGTCACCTTTAATCCCGAGAAATACATAATAATTATTATGAAAACATGGAAACATATAGGAACCACCCAATTGTACAAGGTGTTCCGTAAATAAGTAACGTAAATTAGATTCATGATACCTAGATCGTTAAGAAATATTTAAAATAACCAAATAAAACTTTTCTCTAACCTTCTTAGTTTGTGAGATACAGGCTGTTAAAAGGTGCAGAGAAAATACACATTTTATTTCATATCTTCTTGGGGGATAAAAGTACAAATTTAAAATTTTTCTTGGTTATTTTCTCTTCAAAACACATCAACAGTATTAATTATGTCAAATTCTAATAAGCCAGTTGCGTGGTACGAGGGGTTCATAAACTTTTATTGTACCATATTTTTGAAACACCTGGTATTTAGACTTGAAGACTTTTGTATTCAATTCTTTATTAAATTTCCTACATAAAAGGTACTCTTTGTTGAACTAGATAGAACACTCTATTTTATATTATATTCCCTTCTTCTTGCACCATCAAAGGGGCTCCCGAATCGCGAAATGAACCTTGCCGACATTAAGTGGAACTTTTTCTCTAGTTTCATAATCATTGTTTAAATGGGCATTTAACTAAAGGATCCTTTAGCTTTAAGGTTCTTTTAAAACTAAGGTCAGTTTCATAATAGTATGGACGCGTCCTCATGTAAAATCTCCATTTAGGCTTGAATATACTGTGTTGGTTGCACTGCTCGTCAGATTCCTCCTTAATTTGACATTTAACTTGAAGGAAGCTTTAATGGTGAATTTTTGGTTATGAAACAGATCACTCAGCGTTGCCAGCACTATTACGTTCGTAATAGATCTAGTACCAAATGAATTTATTTATTACGCTATTACGCCGCTTTGCAATTTATTACGTTTTATTATTTTGGTCAGAGAACAAAAAATCGAAAACAAAAATCTCAGACATAACACATCGTTAACAAAAAAACGCTGTAATTATTCCTTGGCTCCTTGCACTGGCACTACTGACAGTGCAATGAAATTCGG
>CAJUYH010000177.1:21592-43687 GCA_910591685.1 Galerucella tenella | reverse complement strand
TCCAGGACAAGGCTCGCCTGCACTTTTAGTAGTAGTAGTAGTAGTATTGTATGACAATGATAAGACTGCATTTGACTATATTTAGTTATTAAAAAAAATATCAGCCGTCCGTCGCTGGGGCTCTCAGAATGGCGGCAAAGTAGGTATGTAATACCGCGTTTTTCAAGATAGCGATTTCCGGGTGTAACCTCAGATTAGACAAATCAAGTTTCTTATCTGTCGATAAAACGTACACAGCAAAAATAAAATTCATGAATATTTTATAGATTCTCAAAGAAAGATTTTGAGAGATTTGCCTTATTGATAGACGTAGTCGTAAATAATGAAAAATAAAGTCTAAAACACTAAAAAAACGAAAAAATGAAGCAGGTAAAAACGTCTATTCGAGCAATACGATTTACACAAGTACGACAATCTGAATAGGTGTGAGCCACAAAAGACTCTTGCGAGTCGCAGTGGAAAGCCTTGTAGACCCACTCACCACAAACCTAAACTAACCTAAGTACGACAAGGAAAATATGAGCAAAACAACTTGAAAGAGAGAAGAATAATTGTTCGCAGTCAGCGTTGGGCGTGTTTTCAGTTCCAACTAGCAATCTGATATGAAAGCAGCGTTGCCAGTTTAAAATATTTGGTACTTTCTAAGGAATAGTCATCTTATTTCCATTTTACTTTTAATACGGGATAACGCCATATTTATTGAGAGAAATTCGAGATTGGTAATATTATTGACTTTTAAAAAATAAGTGAGATTAACACAGATGAGAATAAAATAATATAGTTCAAGAAAATAATTGGACAAATTACAATCTGCAATCAATAAAATCTATACACTGCTTTCGATTTAACAATAGGGTACAAGCATAAATTTTGCTATTGGTGGGAATTGACGCTTTATCAGATCTCCTAACACCTTGCATGCGTATTTTTTCAAAAAAATATAAACTTTACTCTTAAAACGACTTTAAAAATCATAAAATTTGAAAGTCCGCCAAAACGCGCTTTACGTCATAAAGATGGCTGCCCCATGGAGTGACGTCATTTGGTTACCTTCTTATTCGTGTATCACGCTCTAAGTTCTTGTGACCTAATTTGTTTCTGAAACCTTCAAAAATGGATAAAGCCGAAAAAAAAACTTTGTATTCCAAGTATTGCATTGTTCCAGAGTGTAAATCAACGTCTATTAAAACTCCAGACAAAATATTTGTTACTTTACCTGGTGGCGCAAGCAAAAATACACTTAAGAGCTATGCGTCGAAACAAAGACGATATTTCGACAAATACTACTACTTTTGTTTGTGAAGACCATTTTAATGTAAGTACCTACTTCTATGCTGGTAATTTTTATTCTCAATTAGTTTGAGGTTATGTACCTATATGTCTAGGAATCAATCCTTATTTTCTTACGACCATACATCGAAATATGGTCGGTATATATTATATATAATACATAGTTTAAATCGTACTTACGATAATGCTTTAACTCCTCTTATTTCCTCTGCATTAAAGTAGCTGTTTGACTTCATAAATTCAAACAGCATAAATGAGTCTACTTTGGGCAAGATATCAGTTTGTGCATTTACAAAAGCTTCGCTAGCCTTATGAAAGAATCGTCACTGAACACTGAAATAGTGAATACAATATTTTCTTCTAGAAGTTTTAAAATATCCCCGGAAATATCGAATATTTATGTCCACTTTCCACTTTACGTTGACCTTTAGAAATAAAAAAAAGCACACACAAACACGTAATGGTCTCAAACAAACATATAAATGATATTTTTACGTCGATGAAGCAATTAATAGTTGATTAAAATACAATATAAACACACAACTATACATAACCTAATGCAATACCGGCCATATTGACAAAAGTAAAAAAACCAGAGATATGACATCACACGTATCATCGGTAGCGTTCGAAAATCCTCGGGAGTTGGTCGGAAAATGCATTGAAATTTGAATTTTATTTTAAAATTTGGAAGTAATTTCCAATGGAAACTGGTTTATTTCCTATTATTAGTAATTTTTGATATCAACTTTACTATTATAAATTAATATCTAAGCAAAATATGAAATATGCGTGTACTCTATTACTGCATGGTATTTAACATTGTTGCCGACAAAAATTGGGAATAACTTTTACAGATAAATACATTTGGCAACAGCTGACTGCGTACAATTATTCTTCTCTCTCTTTCAAGTGTTTTTCTCATATTTTTCTTGTCGCACTCTTGTGTAAATGGCATGGCTCGAATAGATTTCTCGCAATCTGTATGTATGCGGTTCGAGACCAAAAATCCGTCACCTCTGCGATGCAAATAACGGACGTCTATTGTTAAAGTGAGAAGTTTAAAAACTGCTCCTACATTTTTTTATGAACTGTTTATTATTTTCCGTATCGGCATAGGACTGCACTTAGTCAAAACAAAAATGGTTTAATATAGATGACTTTGATACATTCTCTGTCGAACGTAGTTTGTGTATTTTTAGATCATAAATGCTAGTTAACCTTAATTTATACCAAAGGCACCGTTCATTATCAAAGTGGATAATTTATTGTTACTGTGTACCACCCACATAGAATCGCCGTTTGCGTACCTATCATAAAATATCCCCAAAGATAACATATTGCCGTAAATAGAAGAAAATAAATTTTAAATTCAACTAAATCAATCAATTTAGCACATGTATTAAATTAGATTTCCTATTTCATTGGAGCACAAGAAAGGGTCGATAGCCATAAAGCAGCAATTAAGGGGCATCTACCAAATTCGACCTTGCACAATTATGCTTTGTATATTTTTTTGTTTCCGCAACATGTAGGTAGCCAAGCGGTCCAAGCGGATTTTGGTTCACGTACTACTCTATAAGCTTCGTCAGTACTGAACTGGGAGACCGCCGAGACCGGCGAGCGTTGTATCAACAATGGAAAGGCACGCGACTACCGAAGCAGAGAGACAATGTCAGTCATAGAAGGATAGAAAAGCGAAAGATGGATTTTTATCCGATATTTTAGTGGTAGCAACCGAATTTCAATAAGGAATTGTACGGTCATAAGTAATTTGAGGATTCTGAGATTTTTATATAGTATTCGTAAAGCTTCAAATTAGTCTTCTTATCAATTAGTTTTTCCATTTAATTCATATTTAATTCTTTACAAGGGCTCAAACTTTGCTTAATATGTGTAATTACCTCATGATTCGTATTTTTTTCAACAAAATTTGGTTAGCATTTCAAAGTTTTTATTCGATGAGAACTCTAAGTTCAACATTAATCTACATGATATATTTTTTTCTTAATTTTCAATACTTCCATTACCTCAAAATTCTTTGCAAAAATACTTCGATATTTTGTCAAATCGCTGCCGATAGATTCCCCTTAACCATTGGCGTTACATTTTTCCTTAATGGGTTCATTTCTCGGGTTTATTTAATATTACAAAAATTTGGCAAGTATAATATTATTAATAATGTAGCAAGATCCCCTTCTTTTTAAACCAACGTGGCAACTGCGCCGTTTGAACTGTCGTTGGAGGTTGGAGTAGAGTCACGTAGAGTGCTAATTAGTTATGTAAAGTGAATAAGTCAAAATTATTTTTCATTTACCGGCTTTTCTCATTCCTGCTTTTTATTGTCAATCACCTTTATTTTTATATTGACATAACAATTTTGTATTGTTTTAGTAAGTAATAATTCGTTGTTAGACGGAATAATCTTCCTAAAATCCGACCCTCCTAGGTATTCTAGGTACTGCTAAACAATGAAAGTTTTCGACAACTATGCCGTCACAAAGTATTCCATGTAGCTATAAATGTAGATAGGTATACTTGCCATAATATATATTGTGCGAACTTAAAGTTGGCGGCTCTTTGTTACCGCCATAGTTAAAGGGGATAAACGATTAGATAGCTGCATTAAAAATATCACGTCCACTATACTTGAATAGTACAATCCTTAATATAATTCAGTATTTGTTCATTTGTTGCGCTTTTGCAGTCAGAATGTCGTGCCCCCTTACTTCTACTTAGTTCCTGAGGAGTCTCAGAAACTAGTAGATCTTTTAGTACTATTTCCTGGAGGAATTTTAGGATATCTGCAGGCTTCACCAGTAATTAATAGTAATCTCCCAGGTGCTGTGCCCTAGGATTCTGAAGTGCTGTGCAGTTAGAAAGTATGTGGATGGAGGTTTCTTTTTCCATACAACAAAATCTACATTCTGCCTCCACATTTTGAGATTTTGTAGGTGCCCATTCAGGCGAAAATGTCCCGTTAGGATCCCTCTTAAAACTGTTAGCGCAGTTTTACTTTGACTTATGCATTCATTTGATCTCAACAGTTTGTAGTCACCCAGAAGAATATTTGATTGTGTAAGCCCTACTAGATGTTTCCAATGGTCAGATCTTCTCTTTTTCTCGGTTTTACCTATTTCTTCCAATATTACATTAAAGCTGATTTCGCAAAAGGATTCCGGCCCCTAAAAGAGTATTTCAGTCCCCCTCTTTGCAAGTTTATCCGCTATTTCATTTCCTTCTATTCTAGTGTGTCTTGGAATTCTAGTTCATTGAGTTTGTCTTGCCTGATAGTGTAAAAAAGACCCCTGGTAGAAAGCCGTTATAAGTTGACGAAAGGTCAGTACATTCATTTTAGTTTAAGAATGAGATTCCAACAATAGATGAAAATGTACCAGAAATGGGAAGGAAAATGAAAATAAAAATGTTCCAGAAATGGGAAGATAAATGTGGAATATTTTACACGAACTAAATGTTTCATGGAAAAGCAGATACAGCAGAAATAATCTGTTGGAGAAGAAAGAAAGAGAAGAAAGTAAGAGATAATAGCAGAGAGTTGTACTTTTTGGCAGTCGAGACAGAAAGTTGCAAGCAATCTGTCGAGACTACCAAAGGACTTTCTGCTCGAAATACAAACAAGAATTTTTCACACCAAAATAAAATTAATTGCCATTGTTTGTACTTAGCAGTTTCCAGATTGTAGTTTCGTGTACCTATGTACTTAGGCAACAGTTATTACATTAATGTCAGATATTTTTTATATTTCCCTATTTCTCATTAAATTTTTACGGAAAATACTGTTGGGTGCTTTAAAATATTAGAAAATCAACTAAAATATTTTATTCTACAGTTTATACTCGAGTTTATATAAAAATAACTACTAGCTCTTTTATCTATAAATAAAA
Source organism: Galerucella tenella (assembly GCA_910591685.1). Lineage (NCBI taxonomy): Eukaryota > Metazoa > Arthropoda > Insecta > Coleoptera > Chrysomelidae > Galerucella > Galerucella tenella. The sequence continues at coordinate 38,492 of CAJUYH010000177.1, read as the reverse complement.
TTAGGCGTGCGATAAAGTTACTTTCTGCTTAAGAGCGCCAATAATGTCAAATTATGACAGCTTGCGGAAAACATCAACTTTGCAATTGCTTTTCAGGGTACAAAAGACGACTTTCCATAGTGGTCATAGAAAAACATGTTTTATTTAGACGAAACTTGGGTTAACGAAGGACACACCGTGAGCAAATATTGTTAGGACAAAAATATCAAAAGATCACGCCACTGGCTTGGAAGTTTCTTCCGGTAAGCGTCGCAGATTAATAATTACACATATTGGTAGCGATAAATGATTTTTAGAGTGATTTATTTGAATTCGAATCCAAGTGAACTAAAGATTACCATGAGAAAATGAACGCTGATATTTTTGAATATAAAATTATTTGAATAGAAATTCCATGAGTTTGAAATTTGCGCTCAACCAAAAATGACTGATGACATAAGGAGTGCGTTCATAATATATGCATTTGGTAAGGAGCGAAAACAGACAATGGTCGCGTTCATCCCAATAAAGTTGATCAGGTAGCGATTTTTAGAGTGATCCATCAGTTCGTAATTCTGCTGAACGTACTAATAAAACCATCGACAAATATCAATGAATACAACAACAACAACAACTTCCTGACACACTATACAATTCATTATTAAAATCATAAGTCACCTCCAGCTGTTCATTCATTTTCACTGATATGCAAACTAAAATATTTCCAAACGAAAATATTTATATTATGTTTTTAACATATGACATAAATGACAGTTAATGCATCATCAATCAGAAGCGTGTAGCGTTTTTCAATTCTTATTGAAAAAATGGCGACTGATACCACAGCGCTCAATCTGATCAGTAAACAGAACACGCGTTCAGCAGGAAATTGATGATCACTTCGGTAGCGCTACGTTGTGATGAACGCGACCAATGTACTTGTCAGTCAGACGACGGGGTGAACGCTTCTCGTGGTGCGTTTGTGAACGCTGTGGTGAAGAGTGTGAAAAATATATTAAATGTTCTATAAACGCTCACTTTGTACCGAAGCTACTAGATGGCATAACTTATACAAAAAATATTTTCTTAAAACTAGGAATTGATTATTCGATAATACTAAATCCACCCACTACACTTGTATTAATTATCCGATCAATACTGAAATGGCTAACTAATTAAGTTCAAAAACAACACATTTCTCTTAACGACTCTGAGTTGAAAACTTTTCTAGTTGGAACTTTTAGTTTCATGGGAAGTAATTACTGGAAAGGAGCAGCTTTCAATTCTCCGCAATGCTGTTATGTAGACAAAATGGCTTGTGAAATTTTACTGCCGTATTTGTTTTCCTCTTAGGGTATGGTGACAAGTCGTAATTTCCTACAGAACTTTTAATTGATAATATACAGGATGGGATATTTTTACGAGAAATTAAAACATGATCTGAACCGAGGTCTGAACGGACACCGAACTCCCTCAAAATGATTATGCCGATTTTGATGAAACTTTTTGTATGTGTGAGTGTGAGTTACTGGATATTACGTCATAATATCAATGAGTATCATTTTTGAACATTCGATGGAAGAATAACTATTTATATCCATATCTAGGAGTTCATCCATTCCTCAAATGTGGTTGAAATCCAACTAAAGTTTTCAAAGAAAGACAAATCAATTAAATAGTGAGTTTTTGACAAAAATCCTAGTCCGGTTTCTAGTAGGATTTCTGTCATAAAAATGTACCTATTGCTTGGCCTAATATACAATATGTCCTCCAAGTTTGGAATCATATGGAAAACTTTTTTATTTTTAATTTCAGGAAAAAAAGTTATTCTCCATAAAAAGCTCTGCATTATCTAAAACCTATGATACAGTAATCAAATATCAAATTTTTTTTAGTCGTATACGAGGTTTGTCGAAAAATAGTTTTACCCAAGAGTAAAGTACTTTTAAATTTGACTATATCGAAAAATGTTACTAAAAAAAGTTGGATATGTTGAAGCTTTAGTATGAGTGAAACTTAAGTTTGTTTGTTTCAAACATTAATATGATGTTAATTTTATAACTTAGTGTTTGAATGTATTTTATTATTTGCAAAATAAATGAATACTCAACTAGCAAAATGGAATTCTAAGACGACTGAATTGTTATATAATAGTCGAATAGCGTTGTCTCAAGGACTTTTTATTTCTATTAAGCCTTTTGTTGCGATAATTTTGTTTTTTAAAGAAAATTGTATTAAATGATTCTATAGTGACTTTTACAATATATGCTATAACGCTATATTTCTTTTAAAATGATATAATACCTTATAAGCCAGTTTATACAATATCAAAATATCATTTTATAAGACTTTTATACCTATTGTATAAGAGTTCTGTAATATGCTATATATATAACAGCTACAACATTATAAAATAGTTATTTAAGCTTGTCTTATTGAAGCTGTATAATGTTGTATAATAAATATTGTATAGCATTCAATTGCGTTGCATTATAAAACACTTTTTAGTTGTATAGTGCCTAAATATTCTTCGTTATAAAACAATTATCGTATACCGTTCCATTTGACAATAAAATATTGTTTAAGTCATTTCTTTGGGATAAAATTGTTGCTTCATAAATCGCCATGTTTAAATAAGCAATTCTTGTACCACTTTCGCCGCCATTATGAGCAATTGAGTTGGAAACATGAAACTATATTGAAAAATGTGACTTTAATCATTATTTAGAGAATTATAGTGTGAAAGAATATCCCGAGGAATATCCATATAAAATGATAAACTATTAAAGTCATAGAAAAAAGTATTTTAGGATATTCTATTTTATTATTTTTTTTATGTATCTACTTGAAACTTAACCAGAATTGAAGCGCTTCATTTTCTTGTGAAATATATACCTATAAACTATCAGTAAAATTTGCGGCGCATCAAAATTTGTGCTATTAAACCATCCAAATAAATTTATAATTTTTACTCTCGATGTCCGCCCAAGCGGCCCAGGTCGTTTTGATAAGACATATCTTGTAGCTGTTTATACAAACCTTATAGAATTTAAAATGCTATTTGGGTATGCACTTATTCCGCGTTTTAAATGCAAAATTATTAAAATATAAGGAAAACCTAAAAGATTATCATGTGTTTCGTAATCACAAGAGATAAATGTTTATTCAAAATAGAAACATTAGTGCAATAATTTGAAGTTTCAATTTAAATTAATGGAATTAGATATTTAATCGTAGTTTTTAATCCTGATCAACTTTTTTTAGTTACATTTCTCGATATTGTCAAATTTAAAGGTACTTTACTCTTAAGTGAAACTAATATTTTTTGACAAACCTCGTATAGGACTAAAAAATTTGATATTTGATGACTGCATTCGAGGTTTTAGATAAATCAGAACTTTTTATGAAGAATAACTTTTTTTCCTAAAATTAATAATGAAAAAGTTTTCCATATGATTCCAACTTAGGAGGACATATTGTATAAAACACAATAATAAAATCGAAGAAAGAAATCTTGAACACTGTAGACAATACAAAACGTACCAGCTGTCCAAACTGTTTGACCTGTACGGCCATATTAGGTCGCGCGATCTGGATTGTCTAATTTTAAAATGTCAAAATCAATTTGGAGGTTGGCTGTCAAAAACTAACAAAACAGTAGTGAAATCATGAACGATTTTTTTTAAAGTTGTCTGTTTCTTAAATAATATATTTTTATTTTCATCATACTGTATAAAAATATCGGGAAAGTGTATTTTAACAAAGAAAGAATCTTGTTGCTTCGTACATTTATGTATGGATCTAATCTATTGGCGAATACTTTTCGACATATTTTTTAATAAAATTGGCATCGGACTGAATTCTGATTGATTTAGACAACAAAGAAAATTGATTCACACAAATAAAACCTCGAATAAAACGTCAACATATAAAAGAAGGAAATGTATGTGAGATACAAAATATTTGCACGAATAAAGCACAAAAAAGACATGAAATATAATTCATATTTTATATTCTTCTTCAAAGAAAAAACTCAACTTGCCTTTAGTTTAAAATTCGCGCTCAACCAAAAATGACTGATGACATAAGGATTGCGTTCATAAAATTTAATTTTGACATTGAAATGTCTTGTTTATTTTACATTGATTGCAGAAAAACAGGCATCGAGGAATGTTTTCATCTTTAACATTATTACCAGTGGAATATGAAAATCTTCTGTGAATGGAATACCGATTACTGTTGCCTTAACCTCTACAGGGTGTCCCGTAAATAAGTACCGTATATTATAAGCATGATAGGTCGTTAAGAAATATTTAAAATACCCAAATGCAACTTTTCTCTAACCTCCTTAGTTTGTGAGATACAAGCTTTTTAAAGGTGTAAAAGAAATACACATTATATTTCATATCTTCTCGTGGGATGAAAGAACAAATTTAAAATTTTTTGTAGGTTATTGTCTCTTCAAAACACATCGACAGTATTAATTATGTCAAATTCTATTACGCCAGTGGCGTGGTACGAGGGCATTGTACCATACCCTGAATTTAGAGCTAAATACTTTTGTCTACAATTCTTCAATAAATGTTCTACATAAAAGATACTCATTGTTATAAACTCGATAGAACACTCCATTTTCCGGCGTTTCCCAACTCGTGCCCGGGTGCATCGGAACTGCGGTTTTTAATTCTTATTTATTATAATTAAATATTCAAGACCTACATATACAGTTGTCATTTATTTGAAATAAAACTACTATAAAACGTATTAATTAAATATATTGCACATAAAAAACTTAGAACTACCTACATATTATTAATACTATTATACCATGATACTGTTTTAACGAAAGTAAATGTTGATATCTTTTTATTTTTAAAATTATCTATAGTCTTTTTTAGGAAATCATGTTTTTTCCTTGTTGCATTTCTCACGATTTTAGTATTATCTACACTGCGACATTTAATGTAAGTCTCTTCCTGAATTCTTAGCAATACCTCAAAGAAAACAAATAATGAGGGATGTGCATTATAAAATGAACTATTTAAATGGCTGTGAAATGATTCACATGCATTCGTGGTTCTGTGTATACTAGCTGATGCTTCTGCCCATATATTAGGAGGAAAACGAGCCTCTTCCGATATATAGTTTTCCACTAAATAATCAGCAAACGCACACAATCTTTCGTCGTTGGGCTTTTCTTCCATAAGTTCAAAAACGAAGAAGTCGCTAACTAAATCTGGGTCCAAAAACATAATTCCAAAGCAGTAACGCAACCATTTTCCAATATCACTTTCTTTGTTTTTATACTCCGACGATAGTCCCAAATTTTGAATTTTTCGCCACCATGCTTGACTTAAATGGAATCGGCAGCCTATCAATCTAGCTTCACTCCAAATCAATCGCGTAGCATTATGAATGCCGATTTCAAAATCAATTACCATTTGTTCAGGCAGTAGATTCCAATTCTTATCCTTACACGTATCAATTAATTTGCGAAATAATTTTTTGTAGGTGTCTTCTTTTTTATCTCGCAATAAACAAAAAACAAGTGGTATGTAATGTCCATTACGTAGGCCATGGATTGTAAACAATTGTAAAAAATACTTTGTATAATACGAAAACGTCCAATTCATGTAAAGTGTAGTGCACTCACAGAGAAATTTCAAATTAGTTTCAGTACAAAATACAATTAAATTTAATCCAACATCGTTTATAAGTACAAAGTTCTCATCTTGTAAAGTGCGTGTATTGATATTGTTTAAAACTTCAAACACCTCTTCGGCATTTGATGGAAGTTTTGGAAACTTTTTACGTTTTTCATAATAAATTGTTTTTTTTATACAATTTAAATCATTCATTTTAAGTTCATTTAAATTGGATTCAAAACATTTTCGAATAACTTTGCTAGGCTTTTCACAAATGTCATCAAAGGCCTTTCGTTTAGCAGATGCACTCACTATATGTCTTTGGATAATGTTTTCTTCTATTGCAGGATGATTATGAGTTAACACTTTTTCTGTTATTACACGACCACCAGAATCACCGATTGTCCGAAAATATGCGTTACACTTTCTATTCACACACACCCACTTAATTTCTCCAGATGTTAACTTTTTGCTGCTTTGATTAAATTTGTGTTGTTCTACAATTAATAATATTTTCCCACGTTGACTTGATACTTCGCGAATCGACATGTTTATAGAGCTGCTCTTAACCCTCCCAATTACGAAATAAAACTAACTCATTCATAAATATCAAACCCGAAACAAAATCCTTTCTAGTAAGTACTTCAGGAAAACCCAATTTAACAATAATACCTGTTCCTATAGATGGGATGGTAATTTGAACAGGTAAATTTTTCAATCGAGCACGAGTTAGGTATACAGATTATTGAGACCTTTACTCTTGTACCTTTTAAGGGATTAGTGGGCACGAGTTGGGATGCGTCTCCATTTTCAATATTTTCAACTTTTTATTGCAGTAAGACACTTGCAAGTACAGAGGATCAGAAAGTTGCATCCAGTGCTCAACACCGAGAAGCACACCAGTAACCTATGCGGGCTACAAGGGAAATTAAAGTAATACCCACCATCCATAAGCAACTGGACAACAAAGGAAACACCGCAGCCAAATTCAAAGGGAACGACGCCAGGAGTCAGTTACGTCCAAGAAAACTAAGAATACAACACCCACCTCGACGAAGCAGCAGATTCTCTATCAGGTTACCTGACTTGAACAACCTCCATAAATATTACACCAATTAGCTAACGCATTGCAAGTCATCTGGACAGGCATTCCACAGCAGTTTATCAATAATTTAATAGATATAGTATCCCAAATCTTATAATAGCATCTAAGGCGAGCCAGAAGTGGTCGCACTACATGGTATGATTTTATTTTACCTAATTTGTAATTTTTTCTTAATTGAACACCAATTTTTCTTTATTGGATATTTGTTTTATTGTGATGCTTTTGTATTGTTAGTCTTTGAATAAATGTTCATTCCGCGTAAAAAACGTTTTTTCTTTGAAATATTTACAAATCACCTATGCAAAAGCACGACATATACACAGAAATATATGTCATGGTTTTTGCTATGGAAAGCTATAGCAAGTGGAACTACTACTACTACTCTATAGTCTTCAGTCGCAATTTGTTGGCTAAAGATGAGTAATCAGAAAACAAAAATTAAGAACGAGCACATATACACAGTAGTTATACAGGGTCTTTTCAAATGACACTTACAACGTTTGCATGTAGATACCTCTCGTAAAATTGGACAAAATGATATAAGGATTGAGGGGTCCAGCTCATTTACTTTTCGAAATACGGGGTACTGAAGTTATAAAAATTTAAATGTTTTAATTTGATAACTTTCAAATGGATGGATAAATTGATTTGACTTTTGGCTGGTTGTTTTTAGATGTAAAAGGGCATATTTTGATGGAAAACCATGTTTCAATTCTGGAATTTGAAGCAATTTCTATTCAATTTTGTATTTCTCAAGGGTTTTCACGTAAAAAAAGCATAACCTTAACATATCAAAAAATTTGTAGTTTTCAAGATATTTAATGATTTAATGAAGGAAGGAGTAGATTTTTGAAATTACTTATCCCGATTTGTGATTGTATTAACAATAGAATTAAGCAGCCAACAAATTACAAGAGATATTCAAAATTTTGTCCATATACATTTATACATAATTCGCAACGTTTTCTCATTGAAAATCGCATACTTTGGAAAGACTGGCGATTGTCGGAAATAATTGCTGTAGCTGCTTTGGATAAATATTTCAAACAATCTTCTCAGAATGTTTTGGATGCATTGTTCTTTAATAATTTAGTTCCTGTTACTTATTTTAACCATAGGCAGTTTTGTAGTTATTGAAAAAAATACAAGAAAAATTTTTTTTATTCAATTTATAAAAAGTGATCTTTCAGATTTCATGGGAACACCACAAATTTTTTGATATGTAAAGATTATGCGTTTTTCACGCGAAAACCATTGAGTAATACAAAATTAATAAAAAATAGCTTCAGATGCCAGTGGCGTAAAAAATGGGAGGGGAAATGAGACATATTCTTCCAAATGTACACCATTGGATCAAGAATTGGAACATGTTTCTCCATCAATATATGCCTTTGACATTTAAAAGCAACCTGCTAAATTTCAAGTCGAATTATTCATCCATTTCAAAGTTATCGAATTAAAACATTTAAATTTTTATAACTTCAACACCCCGTATTTCTAAAAGTAAATGAGCTGGACCCTTTAATCCTTATATCATGTTGTCCAGTTTTACGAGGGGTATCTACATGCAAACGTTGTGAGGGTCATTTGAAAAAACCATGTATATCACTGATTAAATTTCCGAAGCCTCTAATAATATTTTGGCTTCACAACATTATTAAAATTGATGGTAGCATTTAAAAACAAACAAAGATATAACGGAACTGCGTTCCAATATTTATACAATTTTACAACTCACCTTCTGGATATAAGGGAGTTGAAGTAGGAGCCAGTGCAGTAATCAAGGGGCAAAACAAGCCCCATCCAAATATGTTCGATAGTGAAAAACTCTTGAATAATCCTGCAACAAAAAAAAACAATATAATATATATAGTGACATTTCAACAATTTGCCAAAATTTATTAAATGATCTTTAGGATGACTCACAACCACCAAGGTCAACTAAAATTATCGTCACTTCATTCCTTCTTTTGGAAACAAGCAGCAATAGCAGCAATGAAAAAATTCAGAGCTTACATAATTTTTTTTATTACCAATAATTACATAATATTATTAGGTATGCAATAAATAATTTATATTTTCGAACAAAAATAATTATAAAAAAAAAACATTAAAACAAAAGTGAAAGACTCTATTTTCAATTCACAGGATAACAAAAAATTTAAAAATGAAAATAGAAAACTGGACCTAAAGAGTCAATTTTGGTTGGTGCGGAATATTCGGAAGAATGAAATAACACCACAAGAATAAATAGACTTTATTTATTTTTGTGGTTAATACGAACAAAAGAAAAATTCTTTAAAATGAAAAATATACCTAAATTCAAACCGGTAGCAAATGCTTGAATTAATTAATCGGAAATAATAGATTTGTTATGCTTTGCACATTATTATAGCATAAATATTATTCCAGTTGTATTACCAATGTTCCCTTTACCCGTTCCCTCTCGAGGATCAGTAGGTCAAACAGTGCCATGATATTATCCCCTTTTTTGTCTCGCCACTTTCAAGTTGTATTCAATCTGCACATTGGAATTATTATTAGACAATAAAATAACTCACTAGAAATAACTAATTTTTTATATCATAAAACAAAAATAGGTTGAAAAATGCTATCTTGATAAAAATATTATTTATATGCAATAATGGACTATTAACTTTAATTGTGTCGAAAATATATGATGGGTACGAGACCGGTAATACATATCACATTATCTGTAAACCTTGTTCAATAAACATGATAAAGTTATTGCGAAGCAATTCAATAAATTCCACCACTAAAAAGATCACCGATCCTTTCAATTACTTAATTAAGTTCCAAAAATGTCAACAGCAAATCAGAATAATGCTATAATAGATAAATTACTTTTTTAGCAGCGTTATAAGAAAGAATGCCCTTCAACAAAGTACATTTTTTATTGTTTATTAGACTAAAAGGCCTAAGTATATATGGGTTGTTTTTTCTACTTACCTAAATAAAAATTTCTAAATCAATTTATTGCATTGTCTATAAACTTTTTATTGAACACAAAAACAATTTGATAAACAAAAAAAGCAAATATCGTTCACCTTCCCGGGGCTATGTTATTCGCGTACTACACTTCAGGAATTTCATATACACGTAAGATTAAATGAACAATGATACCTATAATCCGTTTATAAACATTTCATTTCATTTTGAAGAAAATAAACAATTGTCTAACAAATATTACAAATATATCGACTAAAAAGTGACATTACGACGCAGTGTTGCCAATAAGAAAAATTTACTATTCATTTGTATACTTTTCCAACACATTTTCAAATTCTTCCATGAACAACTGACGCCTTTTATTTCATAATAAGTCAAATTGTAATCAACGTTCTGAGTTTTAGTTATACAAGCGCTAGTTTATATTATTTGAAAAAAAATTTAAGTATTTTATTGGGCTATTGGCAACATAGAAATGCAAAATCACTTCTAGCGCCCACGGTGGATTTGACTTGAATTAATTTAACAGCATTTAGAATTTTTGCACTGGGAGGTCGCCACAATCCAGTAACGAAATAACGGCGGATAAATGATATAAAAGATTTCGAGTTTTTCAAAATATAAAAGTTATTTGTTTTAATAACATAACATAACATAACCAAATTCGAATACATAAATATTTGCTAATTATTATTTTATCCAGAACTGATGAAGTTAATACGGCATGTGCCAACTTATGGAAAAGAAGACGTGTGACATACGTCACCCAGTCAGTTAGTGATCTATGAATCTTATTTATTGGCCGGATGCTGCAAAGCAAGAGGCCAAGAATCAGAGAAAGAAGAAGAAAGAATAATTTTATTTATTCCATGGTCTACTGTTGTGTTCACAAAACATATATTTGTGGTTGTGTTGTGATCATTTATAATTTGTTAAGTTAGAACCTATGGTTGTGATGAGTGATTTTGGAAATAAATAACTAGTCGTTTAACAAATAATAGTAATAACGAGTAACAGCTCAATTTTATGACCAATATCTCAATATCTGTGACAGTCCCAGAATGTCTGGAGGCATAGAGAAATATAATATATTTTGTCTATGTCTGGAGGTACTTGATGTCAACCATAGATATTATAACTTAACATGGATGCGCCTTAGAAAGAGACACCATGGGACCAGAGCAACCAGACAAAGACAGATATAGAGGAGTGGCAAAAAGAGCGTGAAAGAATTGTGAGTTTTGGATTATTTTGTACTCCTTAAATGATAAATTAATATCGCAAATTCAAAATATATTCGTGTGTACATTATATTGAATATAAAATGGTGAAATCTTGTTCAGCTTACAACTGCACAACTAGATTTAGTAAGGAAAGTGAAATAAAATTTCACAAGTAAGTTCATAATTATTTATCAAATTTGAAAATTTACTTAATTATATTTTGCAATTTTTAGATTTCCTAAAGATGTTAATCTTCGTAAAAAGTGGATTTCAGCTTTACGAAGAAAAAATTTTAAATCAAGCGATTCAGTTGTTCTTTGTAGCAAACATTTTCTTCAAACTGATACATTAAATTGTGATTTAGAAATAAAGACCATTGACGAAATACAGCAATCAAAGATATTTTCAAATATTTCTAACTGTTTATATATAAGTGATATTATTGGATATATAGCTGGATTTGTTTCTCGGAAAATTATAAAAACTATAAATTGTGTAGAATGTGCGCAAGCTCTCCAATCACAACATTCACTTTCTCGGTTACTTAATAAAAAGAATAGAGGAAAACTTTCCAAGCCTTCACAAGATGTTGTAAAAATATGTACTGTAGCCGAGAGTGTAATAAGAGTTGCAAATCTGTCAAATGCAAATATTTTAAATCATTTAATTATTTTTTCTTTGAGAAAATTGAACATCACGCAACTTTTTCAAGATTTATGGGATCATTCTAGGGATCAAGATCCCCTTCAAGGGCATATTTTACAGTTGATTAAACTTGTATTGAAATCATATTTCACAGTCAGACTTCATTATGAAAATGAATTGAAAAATGAAATCAGTTCACGTATTCGGCCTAGATTTACTAAATTAATTCATTTTAAACATCAGTAAATAAGCCGAATAATACGGAAACTATGCCTTTTAGTGCCTACCTATATAAATTGTGTCATACAGTGTTTAAAAAAAGGAAAAAATGCCTATTCAATTCAATTTATTATTTATGTATAATTATAATTTAGAACGAATTTCTACATTTATTTATGTTTAGAAAATAAATAATTACGTTTGCAAAATTTATTTTAATCCATTCCCAAGCCAAACTTCCTAATAAACTATAAATAGACAAAATTAATTTCAATTTTGTATGTATTTTCCATTGCTGGCTCGCGCTTTTTGCCACCCTTCTATCTCCATCTCTCTCACACTGCTAGTGCGACACACGATAATATGAGCTGAATAGTGACAAGGCGCATCCATGTTAGGTTATAATATCTATGATGTCAACAAAAACTTATCAGTTGAAAAATAAAAACATTCACCAACATTCACAGTAAAGAATTTAGAGGAAAGACCAACATTTTTACGTTATATTGCTAAATAAAATGGACGAAATATTAATAAAATCAGAGTTAGAAAGTATAAAACAAGATCATCTAGATATAAATGATATAAATTCAGATGAAGACCTGTTAGAGGATGATGATGATTCTCGCGATATGGGTCTAGCAATAGAAGAAAACTTACGAGATCTCGGTTCGGACTTTAACAATGCCTCACAAATTGTTGACATCAAACAAGAAGATATACTTGATCTTGGTTCAGATATAATACTACCTCAAATTTCTCAAAGTCAGACCATTAATTCCCCTAAACTTAAAAAGGAGACAAAAACAAAAAGGGAATTGGAGGAAGAAGAAAGAGAAAAAATGCAGTAAGTAATACAAACTTGGGCTTTAACAAATGATTGTATTAAACTGTGATCCATGACAATAAATACATCTTGGGCTATTTTAAATAATCTCACTATATTTTCAGAGTCTTAGTTTCAAATTTCACTGAGGAACAGTTGGATAGATATGAAATGTATAGAAGATCAGCATTTCCTAAAGCAGCTATCAAGAGACTAATGCAAACAATAACTGGTTGTTCTGTGTCTCAAAATGTTGTAATTGCCATGGCTGGTATTGCTAAAGTATTTGTTGGAGAAGTAGTAGAAGAAGGTAGTACATTTATTTCAAGGTTTTGATTATTCCACACAATGGAAGCTATTGAATGAAAGAATAACTAATATAATATATTAAGTTTCCTGAATTAATGATAGGTATTTAAGTTGAAAATTCCCATTATTGAGTGAAAGTTTTGAACAATTTAAGAAGCTGCTATTCTGTTCAAGGTATTATAGGTTAAAATTACATCTATTTCATCCTGTGTTAAAAGGACTCCATACAATTGCTAATTGCTGCATATTTAAGTTGAGATCTAACAAAACCGTAAACTTGAGATGCTGTTGAAGTAACAGTACTGTTATGATCATTAAACAAGAGTTTTTTTGATCAAATGTAATGACAACAAAGGTATGTAGTCTCTGAAGAAGAAGAATTATTAACACTATAATCATTCAATTGAGGATTAGATTTCAAGCTCCAAGACATTAATTTGCACTTCAAGACATTAAGATTAAGGTTTTTTGACACCAATACAGATTTGTTGACCAGCAGTCACAATCGGAGATGTCTGGCACTATTATTATTTAACTTTAAATCATCTGAATAAAGTAAAAAGTTGACAGAGCATTGTAGAGATTTAAAACAAGGAAATGGGGTAGGAGTTCCCAAAAAATAACAAAACCAAATTTGCTGATGTAGTATTGTTATGTAGATATTAGGAATATTTTCTAATACTACACAGCTAACAAATTTACTAAAATCAAAGAAGAAGAAATTGGTACAAATAAAAAATTTGTAGAACGTTTAAAATGAATTTTACACAATCGTGTATGACTTACTCAATCAACAATAGTTATAAACATCATTTACTGGTTCTACCAAATGACCATTGACCAAAGATACATTTTTGTGATGACTCTTATAATTGTTGTCTCCAGTAGCGGATATATTGGAGGACCTAGGCAAGGAAATTTCTTCAGGAAATAGGTGTAAAGGAACTACTAGGTTTTGAGACTTTCCTCAGAAACTAAGTAGAGCAAAAAGGGCTCTACAGTGTCTTTAGGTCCCAGTGAATTTCACTCCAGTTCACATACATTTGTATGACAAGTGAACTATAATATTTTGTAGTTTCATCTTCAGTTGCATTCAAAGACATATGCAGTGAATAATCATTCACCTATGAATACATTTATCAATTTCGTTTATTGATAGGTATCTGATACCTACAAGAAAGTGCAAACTAGATTTTTGAATATTTTTAGGTGATCTTAATCAGCTACTATTTTATTTTTGCTAAATATGACATTGTTAATAATTATCTGTTGTAAGAAAATGTGTAAAAAGAGATAAAAACATTATGGTGCATATATATAATGTATGATAGCCTTGTCAGTTCTTCCCACATCTCAGTTGATGCAGTTCTTTCCTGTTTTGTAGATATAATCAATACTCATAGACTGTTTAGATATCTAAAAAGTTGAAGTATTTATTTTTATTACAATACAAAATTGTAAGATGTTGAGAGTTTTTAAATAACTGAAACTAGTTGATTGAAAGAGGACAAATTTTGAATGGTCTTTGAAGAACAAACCACTAACCCGAATGGAAAATGTGATGGAAGTCGACATTATATATTTTTGGTTGCAAATTTTTTTCGACCATTTACACTGATGGTCAAAAAAATCCGGCGCCCAAAAATTTGACACATTTTCAAAAGTAGTTGTCTCTTGAATCACTAGCTGCGTTCGTTATTTGCGTCCGATTAATCTTTTTAGTCTGAATCGTTCGTTTATTACATCTAGAGCAGTCACGTGGCTATAGCTTTTACATGGGGAGGGTTTTGGTTTTTTTCATATGATAGGTTTAGAAGGGGAAAGCTTTATTGAAGGCGCCGCCGAAGGCAATAAAAATCGAGTGCCACCTCTTAAGCAATTTTTCAAGTTCAAGAAATAATGTTAAGTTTTTTTTCAGTTCTTTGTTTGACTTGGCTACATCTAAAAGTATTTTTAAACATCGTTTTTAGTTTTGCCCCCTTCTGCTGAAATGATTATAACCATGTATATATTTTTTAAAGGAGCCGTCTCTTCGCCGGCACCACCTCAGCCTCTTGGGCTTATTGTGTATTCTCCTAATATTCTGCCTACAGCCTATTCAGCCAATCCGTTCCCTGTATTAGCTCATACAGGTTCTTTACTGGTTGGTTGTAGAAGTCTTCTGAAGTCATTTGGGGTCTTCCATATAGCTTTTGCCGTCTCACAGTTGCATAATATGTGCAGAGCTGTTTCGGTGTCCTTTTAGCATCTCCTGCATGTGAGGTCTCCGTTATACAGCCCTATTTTGTTCAGGTGCTCCTTTGTGGGAAAGTGTCCCGTAAGAAGCCCCGTTATGGTGCATAGTTTGTTCCTGCTCATTGTTCTTTTACCCACACTTTTAACCATGGCCTAGTGGAGCATCTGGGGTTCGGGTCCGTTAATCAGTGTTGACGATCCTGCTCTGGCAAGTTCGTCAGCTTTTTCATTACCAGCGATTCCTTTGTGACCTGGGACCCACTCCAGTGTTACACTGTTCCGAGTCGCCATTCTTCAAGTTCTTCGTCGCATTCCCATACCAGCCGAGATGTTACCTGTATATTAATTTGGGAATACCTATTTTAGAAAGTAATAGATGATTGAAAATTGAAGCTCTTATTAAAACAGAAAACTAATCTCACAAAAGTAAAGTTAACCTCTTTCTTCTCTCAGCTAAGTTATTCACAATTGTTGAGGAATCTATTTCTATTGCCACATCCCGATGAATACTCATATTGCGCCAGTATGCTAATAAAAAATTATTGTACCTTTATTGTATTTTCTAGACTCCCAAACCCCCCCCCCCTTATATACGTCTCTGATCTAGAGGTAGGGGAGGTAAATCTGAACTGTTCGGTAATTCCGGTCAGATCAGTCGGATGTAAATCTGTTTGTTCGGAATATTTTGACCGACGAGAAAGATTGATCTGTTCATCTGTCATGTTATGAGGTTATGTTGTAGTCACTTCTGTCATTGGATAAATCTCATACTGTTTGTGGAACATGAATAGCTACCAAAATTGCCTCATAGTCGTAAATAATGAAAAATAAAATCTAAAACGAAAAAATCAAACAAAAAAATCGTAGTCTCTAAAATGAAAGACACAGGCAAAAAGGAGGTTAGAAGTTCGTTTGGTCGGGCCGTTCGTTAATAGAGTTTGTTCAACCATCCTTTGCCGTTACGTCATAGATTGTCCATCTTGATCTCTCATTCATGAAATGGATGAGACGGAATTATGACGTGATCAACGTATCTCTCAACTAATGTCGACGTAAATCTTATTTGTTACTTTTGACAGCTCAGTTATTGTCAAATTTTGTAAACAATTCAACATTCAGCACAATTCAGTATTCAACAACATGTCATTGATTATAATTTTGAGGTTAAGTGTGAAATAACATTCAACTAATATAAGACAAACGTAAAACAGCAGAATACGTCACAGATTATGACGTAACGGCAAAGGATGGATGAACAAACCATAGCAATTTGCTCAGATTAATCAGTGATCACGTGACCAAAAATCGGTCTCCTCTGCGATGCAAATGGTCGCGTTCATCACAACGTAGCGCTACCGAAGGGATCATCAATTTCCTGCTGAACGCGTGTTTTGTTAACTGATCAGATTGAGCGATGTGGTATCACTCTCCATTTTTCCAATCATAATTAAAATACGCTACACGCTACCGATTGATGATGCATTAACTGTCATTTATGACATATGTTGGAAACATATTATAAATATCTTTGTTTGGAGATATTTTGGTTTGTATTTTAGTGAAAATGAGTGAATGAGTCAGAACAGTTATCACGGTACCTTCGAGTAGACGATATGGGTCAACTGGATGTGTGCATATGCTTCAGGTGGCACATTGGTTTCTTCGAAGATTGTCTCCTCGAGTCCAATGTCTCACAGTCAGCTAAGATATGGGTTACGTTCTAGTTCTAGGTGTCCATGCCCTA
>CAJUYH010000177.1:0-21582 GCA_910591685.1 Galerucella tenella | reverse complement strand
ATCTTGACAACGGTAGCTGGAACGCTACCGAAACGTCGAAATAAAAAAAATAAAAAACATTATTGTGGTTTGATTCACAAAAAATAAGAGAAAAACTGTAAAGTTCTTACTGTGTACCTGCTTTGGAGTTAATTATTTAGAATGTTATAGGGCATGTCCACGAACTGACAGTAGACAATACCACTGAGGAAAAACAATTATTTGGTTGGGTTTTAGATTTGTAATTTGGTTGTTTTGTATTGATTTAATGATTATTTTTATTATAAACAGTCCTAAATAGCTTTCAAAATACCTAAGCAGATAAATTACGTCGAGGAAAGCACTGAATCAAAACCAATAACTATTAAGAACGGCGTAATTGGCAAAGAAAGCTTGTTTATCATTGGTTGATCATCAGATTTCTCAGGGCATGACGCCACGTACCCACGTGGACTTGCACTGTTAGCAACCTAACCTAAATTACTAAAGCGAGTGTCAGTTACTCCACCAATTCAACAAATAATAACAAATAAACATATTAACCCACAATCAACTGGAAGACAGTGTACTATTTACACCACTTTGTTTCAATATTTTTCCATTAAATTAGCTCATTTTAAGCTTTTACTTCATCTATTTCAACAACTGTGGTTAATTCAAAAGACATTAAGATCTCGAAAACAAAAAAATATTTTAGCACCGCGACCGACATTTTATTCAAAAATAACTTGCTTTGCCGGCTATTAAATGGTGAGTAAATATTAAACGAATATGTTTACTTTAAAATATGACCGACTCCAACTATCTGATGTACACTGAAGTAATGGCTTTCCTAACGAACATTTTAAATGTGATAAACTCCCATTTCCGATAAGCTCAAAAGTCAATGTACCTATTTACCCAAATCAAATTACTTAGTATGAAAATGTGTTTAATATTTGAAATATGATCACAATATTTTTTCTGTTATTTTGAAAATATCAGTTGTAAACAAGGAAGGAGGTGCAAAATATATCGAATTACGAAATTGACATTGAGATCATTTTATTGAAGATTATATTGAAATATAAATACTTCCTGGGTTAAATATATTCTGTAACAATTCCATTAATTTGTTTATATAAATTTGCAATTTTTTGGATTACTGTAATAACTTTATAGAGCCGTATCTCAAGAAAACAGATATGAGCTATATAATATGCTTGAACTTGGGGCTAAAATTAATCAATGAGATTTCCAATTTCCAAAAATATGATTTTTTAGGTGGATGTAGATATTTTATTATTCAGATTAGACATCAAGTATGATAATCCTTGAAATCAGCTGGTCGAGAGGATTATAAAAATGTAAAAATATACAGGGTATCCCCTTTAAAAAATATAATTTTTTTGTATCACCAGAAATCTGCACGATACTGTAGATTTGATAGCAACTTAACAAAAAACAGTACTAACTTTTTCTTCAATATACAATAAGGATAATAAAGGGTGGGTAATTTAAAATGAATAACCTTGTATATCCTATAAAAAATCAATCGAACCGAAATACTGAAGCGATCAGATTTTTTTTTTGAGAACTGGTACCGTACCCCACCAGATTTTTTCAAATGTAGTAATAACCGGAACCCAACCGTCAATTTCATATCGGTCCGGGACCCAGGACACTGCATCTATACCGGGGTCGCCCTGTTCTGTAAACATTGTGCGATTAAACTAAATGAATGCCAACACATATTATGTAGACGTTCTTATAGTCGCTGGTTTTGCCAATGGCAAATCACGGCATAGTGTGGACGTGCCTTAGTAAGGCTCTTGGAGTGTGTTTGAGACAGTGGGTATGTCGACTATGCCGTCTGTCCATGACGTTTTTGGCGGCGGGCCGAAATATAAAACTATAGATTAATTTCCTCACTTTTTATATAGAGTGTAGATAAGAATATGATATTTTAATTATAATATGGTCTATTAAATTATAGTTATTCATTTTCAAAATTACAGGACTTGATGTTATGGAGGAATTGGGAGATGCGGGACCCATTCAACCGAAACATCTTCGCGAAGCAGTTAGAAGAATGAGGCGATACGGTGGAATTCCAAGTGGCAGAGATTATAGAACACATTATAGAATATAAAACTTTAGGTTATAGTTTTATTTTTAATTACTATTAGTGTATAAAAAAATAGATTCATTTTTGTAAATAAATTGTATCTTTTTCTTCTTTCATTATAAAACGGAAATTTCCTACATACGGAGATACCAAAAATTGGGGATCTTGAAGAAAGTAGAGAATATACTTACAGTGCCTAAAAAGTGAGGGGCTCTATAGATCTTTAGGGCTAAGTGAATGACACCACAGTATACATACATAGACTCTGTTTCACATAAGAAGAAGTCACGTGAAGTTGCAGTCGTATGCGCAAATTTACTGTCAAAACCAGCGCGATCTAATCTCTCTCTGTAAGAATTTGAGGGGTGGGTGACCCCACAGCACTTAGGCCACAATTGGCCCATTGTGCATCCTTCTGAGGTTCAGACTTTCTTCCAGCTTGTTATCCAGCCTACTTGTTTGAAGAAGGCGATAACGTCGCATGCTGGCTTGTGTTAGCCTGTACTCGCAGAATACAGAAAACCTAAATAGAGACAGTGTCGGACATCCACAAAGAATGTGTTCGACAGTCTCATCTTCCTGTTCAAATCCTCTACAAAGTGAAATGTCAGACAGACCCAGCCTGTAGAGGTGTTTTCGTAGGTGGCAGTTACCGGTCAGAATACCCGTGGCTGTCCGAAGGTTCTGTCTGTTCATAGTCACGTATTTTTTGGCTACTTTGCTGTCTGGATACTGCAGCAGTTCCTTGGCAAGCCTGCAACCTTCTGCATCGTCCCATCTACCCTTAAACTTTTCAAGGGAGTGTTCCTTGATTAGGTCCAACATAGCTGACGCCGACAGACCAATGAAAGTGCCAGGTCCCAAGAGTTTTTGGGAGGCTAGTGAGTCGGCAATGTGGTACCTTTCGATTTACTATGAACACTGTGGCCCTTGATCCAGCCTAGAGTGACTTCGTTGTTGCTACAGGCTTCGATCAGAGACAGGTGACACTCTAGTACTAGACCTGATGTGATACGTGGTCTGTTCAGGGCTAGTAGTGCTTCGCGAAAACGAGCAAAATTGAAATGGGGAAAACAAACCAAATCGCCATTACAGTGTATACGTGTATTGAAACAAATGGGGGTTAGACACAGATTATCTAGGTTAGCATTGTTTTCTCCATTCCACTGACAGCTTTGACATATACTGCAGCGCCCACTATCGGAAACATTTTCGCGATATTGACATTCGTCTTCAAATCAGTAGCGTAGTGTAGCATTTTGTAGGTTAACACAAACTTAGGTGCCTATTCTGTAATTTGTCGTTACGCAACGACGTCGTTACGGTAACGATTATTATGTTAACGATAATTTTTCAGAGTTAGATTCTGTAATAATGTCGTTACGTTAAAATCTAGGGACAAAACATAACGATGATATTTGCACAATTTTATAAAGGTTGGTATAATTTTTGACATCTGTAGCTGTTTTGTTAGGTTATGAAAGGATTTTTGATTGACATTCACGTAAATTTTATTATGGAAAAGGACGAAGTTATAAGTCGGTCCATCAAGACAACAAGGTCACAATATATAATGTATTTGGATGAATTGAGTACAAATGAAGCCTTCAGGGACAACAAATTGATCGGCTAACGTTACATTTAAATAATCTACACCCACAGATTTTTGATAACTCCCCTGAGCTAAGAAATGAATGGTTGTGAAAAACCTAACTATGGGAGGTGTTCTAATATTACGACTACCATGATTCAAATATGGCAACAAGTCCTGGAATAATTCATAAGCAACTTCACTGTTTACTCGATACATCTGCCGCAACACTTCCTCAGGCAACTCAAAGGGGTTACTTCGGTCTCTTAGGACACGAAAATTAGTCCTTCGAGTCTGTCCAAAAATATTACATGTGTATAGTTTAGATTATTATTCAACCCTTATATGAATTTACCTTCTATTCAATTCATCCAAAACAATACGTGTAGCCGTTGATCCATCTTTAAAAAAATATGATCTTTGTATAAGGAACAATGTTTTAAATATATTGAAAAAAAACACAACAAACCTCTTAACCAAAGACTTGCTAACCCGATTACGACTGCTGCATAGCTGACGTTCGTCAACGACATAATATCAGCCATTTTGTCGTTATCTAACAGCGGTCGTTACGATACTGAATATATAAAGTCGTTCAGTAACGATAATCGTCCACGAACGACATCGTTACTACAGATTACAGAATAGGCCCCTTAGAATCTGTCCGCATTGACAAATTTTTATGAGGCATGGTTTTAGACACAACACTCACAGATAAACTAGCTAAACGTAAGTAAATAATTGCTTTAAGCACAACCTCAAATAATAAAATTGTTGTCGGCATGAAATATCAACAGCCCGGTCACTGGAACTGAATATTTGTACCGTTACCCATGTTATATACCTACTTCAATTCCAGAAGCTCTTCGTGTCGTCTATATAGGGCACCAGTTTAACTGCAGGGATTTTCAGCAGTTGTGATGGTTGTAATATGTGCTTCATGGTAGAGTTCACATTTGCTGCACATAGTTCCACCATCTTTGCCCATTTTGTGCACATGCTTCCTCAGGGTGTAGTGTCCAGTCACCAGGTCGGTATAACTGACTCTTACCCAGTTTCAACAACCTGGACGAGAGTTCGCCTTGTCTTCCCTTATTCAGTAAACTCTTTTGTATGGAGGTGTCTTTGTGTCAGCCCTGCCGAGGAGGCATTTATGCCATACCTATTTCTGTGTACGTTTTATACAGGGTAATTCATTAGTGCGATAAAGTACAATTTGTTTTGTAAATCCTCAAATATATTC
This sequence comes from Galerucella tenella, assembly GCA_910591685.1. Taxonomy (NCBI): domain Eukaryota; kingdom Metazoa; phylum Arthropoda; class Insecta; order Coleoptera; family Chrysomelidae; genus Galerucella; species Galerucella tenella. The sequence goes on along the minus strand of CAJUYH010000177.1, from coordinate 16,662 downwards.
GAATAAAATTTTGACCGTTCGTAGCCTGCCTAAAGGAAAATTGTGAGCCGTGTCAGATCATTTTTTAAACTGGACACCCTGTATTTTACTTCTTCAAATTTTAATTGTGCTTGACTTCTCTATTGCACTACTTGTTTTTGGAAATCGTAACCTATTCTGGCACGGTCTTTAGGCTGGCAACAATCAGTAAAAATTGTATTCGAATATCTTCTAGGATATACAAGACATAGAACTTTATTGCACTAATGAATCCCCCTGTATATATTAACCTTTACATAAAAAAATACAGTTGCAAACTATTAATGTTAATATTGCAATCTAATTAATGTGAATTTCGATAAAGTGACCTTTTTTTTATCATCGACAAAACGATCTTCATAACGTTTGGCGTGTAGTTATAGAAAATAGTCATCTTATTATTAGATACCATATCAAATTGTCATCAACACAATAAATAATATTTTCTATACTTTTATGGTTTTATTAGCTTATCACACTTTCAACTCTGGTCCTTTGAACGCTTTATTTTAGAGTGGGATACAGAGGCCAACGACTTCCTTATCAACGAGTGGAGCGCATCTTTCATCGTTAAAGCAGTAATTGTCATTGATTGTATAAGTTTACATGGGTTTCTGTGGAAGGATTTTGTCGGATAGTTAACAGTTTCAGTCATGCTCGGCAAAATTATTGTTGTTTTATTAGTATGTATTGTATGTAAGTATTTTTTGTATATTTTTTTTTCTTAAAAAAACTATGACCAAATTCAAATATTGTTCACAATTTCCAAAAAATATTTTCTTGGGAACTGCGAACTTTTATTTTAATAAAAAATAAACTTGGGCAAGAAAACATTCTTTTTAATATCAATACACTTTTGGTATGAAAATGCAACATAAATTAGATGTTTATTGAAATTTTTAATTTTTTTAAAATTCGTAACAAACTGTAATCTTTACTTGTTTATACTGGCTTAATTAAAGGGTAGTTACATCACCTAAATTTAAAAAAACCCATAAAATAATTTCTTAACCAAATTCCCTTGAAATTTTTGTTGAATGCCATTTCTTTTCTATTTCTTGTTTTTAATTCAAATCTTTATGTGCTGTGGAGATAGGAACAACCTGACTATTGCTCACGCTTATATTTTTTTCTATATTTATAATCTGAAAGCACTTCTACCACTTATGGCGGGTTGCAGTTACTTCCTTCACGAATTGTTTCCATTCTTTCCTAGTTTGAGCCAAAATCCTTTGCTTCCTGCCAGCTTCTTCCTCTTTTATGCAGTAATCCAGCTGTTAACTTATCCCAAGTACTTATTTCTTGATCTGCTCCTTTTTTTATTTTATCGAATTTCTGCATTATATACTCTCTTAACCGGTCTTCCTTCATCCATACGTTGTATATGTAGTTGTCTTTCTTCTACCACGTCTAAGGTTGATTGTATTCCCAGGTATTTTCTTATATCTATGTTTTTCACATCTTACTCTTCTTAAATATTTCATCTCTGTCGTCTTTATTTTGCTTTTTTTGTTTCATGTTTCACATTCATATGTGTTGGTCGATATATTGTTTTCAATACTTTTAATTTCGTATCTTTAGATATTTGTTTTTTATTTATAAATTTGGTATTCATAGTATAGTATATTTTGTTAATTTTAACTATTCTATTATTAACATCTGCTTCCTGTGTTCTGTTTTCATCTATTATTGTTCCAAGGTATTGGAAATGTTTAACTTGCTCCATTCTGTCTGTATTTATTCTTACATTTATTTCCTCTTTGTCGTTTCCAATGACCATGACTTTTGTTTTGTTTTTGTTTATTTTCATTCCTATGTCTACCATTAGGTACTACATTCCACACATTTAGGTTTTCTTGTAGTCTTTTCCATTTTTACTATTAATATAATATCGTCCGCAAATGCTCCTTCACTGATGTTAACCCTGCATAATTGCAAATGTTCCACACATATGAGATTAAGATGATTGTATTGGAAACATTACCAACTGCCGCGTTATATACAGGAATAAATAAAACTCATTGCCATCTATACAATACTTTAAAAAATTGTTTACTTATGTAGATAACACATTATATCAAACAATACGATTTTCAAGCCAGTAGATTGTTGTGAATGTAATACATTAAGGTCATGAGTTATATAATCACCTAAAGATTGATAAAATTTGAAAAAATATATGCATTTAGAAATTAAACAGATTAAACATTAAATAACGTTTATAATAAATTTACATTATTAATTATTTTCCTAATTTTGGTACATTTTCATTTAAAAATTGACTTCACCTCATTCCTACCTAAATCTTCATCTTAATATGAATTATTGCTCCTTTTTATGAATCTATTATTATTTTACTTTTAATTTCTAGTAGGTACTTAATTTATGTTTTATTTTCTGCTTTTTGGCAAAAAAAGGATATGTTATTTTTCTGCACTTGTTTACATGATATTATACCTAATAGTTTACTCAACTCCACTATCTTCTGAAGAAGATAATAGAGCAAGTCTACATACTATAAATATACCACAGATATCAACTCAGGACTTGCTAACGAATGTCGAGAACTACTTGCTAATCTTGCAAGGCGGAACGTGGTGCGGCTAGAATGGATTCCAGCCCACTCTGGTTTTGAAGGCAACGAGATGGCGGATGCACTGGCTGCGGAAGGGGCGGCAGCTCCTTTTTGCGGCCCGGGCCCGACCCTGGGCCTAACAAAACAAAGAATACGCAAGGAGACGAAGAAGTGGCTGAGGAATCAGCACCTCGCTCATTGGAATGCTCTGCGGGTCCTAGACAATCCAAACTTCTACTGAAGGGATGGACTGATGGACACGCCAGGGCAGCCATTGAACTACCAAGGAGTAGGCTAAGGAAGATAGCAGGACTCCTAACAGGGCACTGCTGTATGAGGAAGCACCTCTACAATCTAGGAGTAGAGGAAAGTTCCCTATGTAGGGGTTGCGGCATGACTGATGAAACGTCAGTTCATGTTCTCTTAGTAGAGTGTCCACACTGGGCTGTATTACGCAGGCGAATCTTCGGAGTCACTGTCATGGCTCCTGGAGACACAAGCAGGCATCCACTGAAAAAGGTTGCGGCCTTTATTGAAGGGCTCGGCTTCATGGATGACTAGGTAGCAGGATTGGCACAATGGGCCCGCCAGTGGCCTCAGTGTCGGAACCTTGGCTTGAGTTGTCCAGGACAAGGCTCGCCTGCACATTTAGTAGTAGTAGTACCACAGATATAAAAAAATTATTTTTCATACAAATTGTTACTGAAGACGCTACAAATATTTTCAATAAACTTTTTATGATAGATTTTATTTGCAGATATAGAAATAAGTAGAAGTTGTGACGTAGACCAAACTAAACAGGGATGTTTGATAAGAAATTTAATATGTTCATGTGGTGTAGGTTGTATATCAGATTATAGGTACGACACAATTCAAGAATGCCAAAATGCTTTGAAAGGTAAAGTATATTTCACAATATTTCGATGACTCGGCATCTGATCGTAAGGATTTAATACTAAAAGTTGTAAGATACGATACTGTATAGTGTATCTAATTTTAATCCACTATATTAATTTGAATTACATTTGAAAAGCATCATTTCTTAATATTCGAATTTATAAAAGAATTTTATGCAAGCCATTTGGCGGCTTTTCCTTCAAAGGGATTAAAAATATGGGTCATCACATTAACAATAGTTACACTATACCATTATTATCGGATTAACCATACCATTATGTTCTGTGGGTTTTTCTATACAATCAACCATATTGGTGTTAGATATGGATGAGCATTTTTAAGAAAATGAATTATTCTTGATAACAGTAGCTGGAACAAATCCGAAACGTTGAAATAAAAATATAAAAACATTTGTTAATTCACAAAAGCAACTAAAAGTGAAAGACTGATCGAACAAAAACGTGTTTTATGGTCGTAATATACCTACTATACAGCAACATGTCTAACACTAATGAATGTATAATTGCCTAACCAACAATTTTAGTTTAAATGTTTAATATCTTACAACATAAATACTCAATCGTAAAGTACATATTATGAAAATTAATTAAGTACTATGTTAGTTATAAGTATAACACAGAATTTAAATCTGTCAGTTTGTTTAATAAAAAAAACAATGTAATATTTTTAGGTAAAAAACGAGATATATGCAAAACTCACAACCCTTGCCTGCACAACGGAACTTGTATTCAGATTTCTCAGCAACCAGGTTACAAATGTAGGTGCGAAGGAACGGGATATTTTGGAGCTAGGTGTAGTAGAGGTAAGTATGATATTCAAATTGATTAAAATACTATATTTGCACATAGCATATGTGTTGCACACAATATTTTTTCTACAGCCCTATACAAGTAATGCAATCAAAATAGTAATTTGGAATATTTTAATCAAACTCCTTTACTAAAATACAACTAATGAATGCATAATGACTGAATTGAAAAATGACAATCATATTAAGAAAAATTAACAGTTATATTATCACTTTTTTTAAATTAAACTATTTTTAAAGAATTCCACTTTTGTGAAAAAGTATATATGAAATTTATAAATTATTGATAAGGGATCAATAATAAAGTTTTTAAAAATAACCAGCCTTTCATAGTCAAAGTTAGTGGCTACGAAGACTACTAATAACTATTCATAGACGTATTAAGCATCATGTTATAATAGAATAAGATCCCAGAGCAATCTGACAAAACTTATTTTCACGTGGATGAAACCTTAGGTTCTCAGTAGCGTCTCATGTGCTTTGAATACCTGCCTACTTGTGGGCAGGTATCAAGTGAGAGAGGTAACTAAAAATAAGAGTAGCTTAACTTAAATTTTTATGGCTGTTTTTTTATATGTTATTAAGGTAACTATTACAAAGTTATATTTCACCAATCAGACAAATAGTAGTGACCAGACATCCCCTAAATACAAAAATTAGCCGGAAGCATGAGAGCGAGAACATAGCAGACTATACAACAACAAGAAGTGACAGCTAACTCAGGCATTCACTGAGAATCATAATAAATGCTTAGATCTCTACTCGAATCACACTGAGAAAAATTAATTTAGCATAAAGTTGTGTTTCATAAAAAACATAGGTATTTTTTGCATCACTAAATATTTTTGCTCTTTTCGTTGTCAATATAGACGTGACATAGATCATTTAAAAAAATAATTTCAACTTTTGCTCAAAGGTGAAGGTTAGCCAGAATAGTAATTTACGTTACAAGACCGGAAACTAGTGTTTTTCAGGTCGTGACAAGCAGATTTTCGGGTGCGTGACGTACAATATTTTTTTTAAGACGGACACTTCGATATACATTTAATTCCTCATTCTACTTTTTATAACAAAGTGATTAACAAAACTAAAACCAGTTAAAATAATAAGTTTGACATAAACGACAAATTAAAAATCAACGAACTGTCATCACTCGACAATATATCGAAACCTTGTTACCATAGTAACGAAATCAAGGTAGATTGTATTATAAAAGAGCGGTAAGAAAAATGAAAAAAAATGAACGTCAGGGACCGGCAATAGTATATTGTGCAACGAGTGAGAAAAGTACTTTCCCCGCATGTTGCACACTATACTTTTTCTACAACTGCACAAACTGTAACCAATGCCTTTAATTTTGTATTTCTTTGCCACTCTACAAATTTTCCGTTTGCCAATTTATACTTTTTTCTTGAAAATGCCACAACATACCTAAAGCTACTTTTGCAGCTTTTTCCAATATCTCTGGCGGAGTATTATTAAAATCGTCACTATTATCAGTATCCATATTATTTATATTATAAATAAGTTCTTATATGTCTTGTTAAACTAATATTTTCAATAGAAATTGGGATTTCTATCAAAGCACGATTGAAATTACCTTTTACAAGTTAAAAACTTCCAATATAATCTGACAGTTTTGTGACAACTAAGTAGGTATTTAAAATGATTCTCCATATAAATATAATATGTGGCGTGGAAAAAAATCTTTCCCACGGCTTAGGCAAAGTGACACTTTGTAGTTTCGTGAATTGTGGGAAAAGAAATATTTTCCATAGCAGTCATAGAAAAAAGCTTTTTCCGGTCCCTGACGTCCATTTTCCGGTCTTGATCGGAAAATTCTGGACGAAAAATGGTCCATAATGTGTATATTTTCTGGTCGGTCTTAAAAAAAGTATTATTTCAATTACTTACCTGTTGTCGACTGAATTGATGTTTATTGTTACAGTTTGTCCAACCCCCGGCCAAGGAAGAATTGGAACAGTCTATCCATACGAATGTATAGTGATATGAAAAATTACTTCCATTTTACTTACCAAATAGAAGAGAATCTCGATTATGTACAAATAATAAAACACTTACTAATAATAGTTCACTTATATATTTATTTCCTTCAAAATTAAAACAATTTACAAATAGAAAGATAATCCACATTTAATCAATGTTTTGTAGTTTTTTTTTCCAAGAACTGCATCTTAGTACCCACATCAACGCAAATCAATAAAAAAAAAACGTAAAAATAAATTATAGGAATTACTTAACTTACGTTAAAAATCATTAGAGAACAAAAAAACAGACAGCCAAACTGGAAATGTCTGATCTTTTTTTAGCATGGAGTTACTTTGGTTGGCATGATATCTATTCTATCACAGAAGAACACAGTTTGTTAAATTATTTCGGGCACGTATGAGTCAGTTTATATTTTACAACAAATATAACTTTATACGCACAGAAAATTAATCTACGTAAAAAATTGTAAATTCAAAATTATTATTCGATACTTTTTACTTGGAGCTGTTTATGTGATTTACCTAATGACTTTACCTGTCAACGAAGCACATATACCTTATGAATAAGAAAGAAGATAAACATAGTTCGATCACTTAAAATGGTTGGAATAATTAGAGATGAAGGTTATCAAATGTCAAAGGTATTCAAAATAGTGCCTAGGTCCACGAGTTGCATTTTAACCACCTATGACATTTTATACTTTCAAATCAAATAATTCCAGCCGGTTTTACGTAAATAGGATAACGTTGACGTCTGTTTCTAATATTTTTATTCATTTTCAATACAACTACTATAGAATTCACCTTGTCTCAAACTAAGTATTGCCAAGTGCGTTTCAAGCAAAAGAGGATTTTTACTACTAATTGGTAGTTTTGCAAAATCAAACCATAATGTAGCAATTTCAAATCGTTAAATGTAATCATATTGTCTGGCAAATAAATAAGCAGACTGCGCACTTTCTACTGAGCATCTACACCGAGCGATATTGTTTAAAGGTCATTGCCGTTAATACTTCTAAAGCAGAAAACCGTAATTTCGTATCTATCTGACTTCCAGCGTCAGTTGTATAAAATAGAACGGGTTCGTGGTGGGGTGGTATGGGAATCTGCCACTTTTATAAGGCAATATATACCGAGGTCACGTGGTACTGTCATTCTCACCACCGTCATCAGAAGTCTACACAAGTGACACACTCCTTACGTAATTTAATATAGTGTTTAACGAAGAAGGACAATTGTATACAAACTATAGACGATGAGAAGTGCAATTTTTTCTTTATCTTCATCTAATCACATATGGTTCCTTGTTTCACATTGTATATTGACTAAATACACAAGGTGCAGCATATCCTGGTCAACGTACGGACAGAGAGTTTTTTCACTTCGTACTGAATTGAGTCTGTAACGTCTGCTCCACACCACCAACTTGCTCCTTTTCTTATGTGAAATGAAATATTTGTAGATGTCAAAAATGAAAGATGTTCGATGACTCGATATATCTACGACTGCACAAGTCCGATTCGAGACAAATCCAGTACCTTTGACTTTATTTAGCTGGCAAAACATAGATCCCAATAAATGTATTGAAAATCAAAAGTTATGTCGTTAGCCTTAGTTCTATGGAGACTAGATAAGGAGGTCCAACTCAAACGGGATAATGGATCAATTAAAATTGTTTGTTTTTACCACTGGTGTCGCTAACAGTACTTTTGTACTGCTCTGAATTTAGATATAAGCCAGTAACACTTTGAAACATTGAAAATGTGCAGGATATTTGTAGTGAATATTGCAGTAGTTGTAGTACCGCAGATTTTGAAAAAAAAAGTATTTTTTCAGTCACCAGAGTATTCAAAGATAAATAAAGTAGGAAAGGAAGTTTATTATAATAAAATAAATTTTTTTTCACGGCTTCCATTGGGATTTACGTTGTATCAGGTACATACAATTTTCACAGTGACGTTTATATTTATAGTCTTACTTTAACGATTTTGAAAAAGGCGATCAACTCTATGCAACACCAAAATAAGAAGAAAACCGCACATTCATAATGATACTTTTTAAATTACATTCCATTTTACTGGAATTTAATAGTGGATTAGTCTACCAGACATATTCACAAATCATTTTAAGACATATTAGTTAAAATAAGCCGAATATTCAAAAAAATTCATGCAAATTTCTAATTTGAATTTTTTTTAGATGAATTAATATACGAGCCATCCATTTATATAAATCAAAATTTGAAGAATTCAGATTCTATTAAGATTTCTCATAATTTGGATCCTACTTTTATTTGATTCATTATAAGAAAGATTTGCATAGTTGATATTTGAACCGAAAAACAAACGAATTCATATATATCCATATTTCTGGAAGGATACACCTCGACGGTATATTCAAGACAATTATACTTCCATTTTAATTAACTAAAAAAAGATTAAAGATTTAGTCGTATAAATAATAAAAAGTACATCAAGGGTTCAATATTCTACTAGTTTGGTCTACAATTCAATTTAATAACGATTTATCATTCACGAAAAGAGTACCTCAAGGATCTTTTCTATCGACAATTTCATAAATAATGATACATAAAAATAAAATATAATAACGTTTATTTTGTCTTAAAAAAAATTAAAGCTTTCAGAATATACCAACTCATAGTAACGAACTTCGGAGCAGCGCTTTAGTAACATTCCAACGGACCCGGGTTTGATCCTATAGCCACGAGCTATACCTACCTACTAAGTAATATTTACGTTATATTTGGAAGGAAGGCTAAATATAATATTATGTTTATTTCTATAATCCATTAAATCGCCTTTACCATTCCTGCATTAAGTGGATTCGATTATTCAACATTTTCTAGCTCACTGATCACTTATCGTTTAACATCAGTAAAACTATGATGTGAGTGATCTCATGACGTGATGAATGTGTTCATGACACTTTAGCATAACAAACGTGCTTCGCTCTAGTGAATTACACATCTGTGTATTCGAAAGAGCCGAAAATCGAAAACTACGTAGTAGATTTCTGAGTTCTGAGTATGTATTAGATTAATAAATAATATGTATTGCATTTTATTTATAGTCCAATCCTATTATTCATTTATTTATTTGGAAGTACCTGACTGCTGACTCTTTGAAATGGTGGGACTGGTTCCACCGAATCATTGTGGATACGGTGCTACTTAGAAGAGTTGAGTGTAGTTTGCAAATTCACATGTGAGCATAAAAAATTGATCTAGTTTATGAAAAAGACTACCTCATGGATTCATTATTAACCTATTTCGCTCGTTCGTCCAATACTGCCTTTAAGAATTATTTAAAAATCATTGAAATCGAGTTTTTTCAGGGATCACAGTGGCGTAGCGTATAATCGTCCAAGAAAATAATGCGAACTTTGAGATAAAATATGGAATTTTTTACACTGAAGTAACTAAAACCAATTGCTTGAAATCTGACGTTTGTAAATTTTAGAGGATGAGATCAGAGATGAAAGTAATCCTCCAAGGACCTAACCTAGGATGAAAAAACGAAGACTTTCACATAAAAAAAACTGTGGATGATCAAATAACGGTAGTCATTATTCCATTCTAAGTAACCTTGAAACATATTAATTTGTTGAATGTAAATTTAGTCTATAATTTTTTTTCAAATTATTATTTATTTGGAAAATACATCTCATATTAGAATATAATTTTTTTTACAGCACAATGCTATTTATTATAGTAGATTTTGGTACATTCGTAATGATACACGTAACACTTAAAACTAAAGAAAAAAAAAACTATTAACTTAAAGGTGCGACTTCTTGCCTTCTTGCTCATAGAAGAGAACATATGCTTCCCCACTGACTAAAGATTCCGACGATATTAATGACACCCTTGAATCATTATATTCCTGCCACTGTCCCGTGTAGGGATGTCGGCAATATGCCGTGTAGTGACCTCTGTAAGTGGTTCCACTGTGATTTGATATAGAGTAGAGGTTGTACCTACAGGGTGCCACATTATCAGCCGCGTAATGGCTCATATCAAGCCCTTCTATTGTAAAATCTATTGCAACATTAAGTTTTCTCCTCAATCTTTTTGTTGGCGAAAAGCGCTTCAGGTGGATAACCAATATTTTCGGAAATTTATGAATTGAGAATGATTTAGTGCATCGTCTTCGTTCCCTACATTTCGAACATGTTGGTTTCTCATCACCGTCAAGTGTTTCCTCTCTTGTAAACGAATCCAAACATTGTGAAAGTCGTAACTGACCTATGCCTTGGGGTATGGGAAGGGATAAATCCCAAAAGGCATCGAAGGTAACTGAACAGTGACCACAGTGTGTACACTTGAGTGTTGATTTTAATTGACCGACAAAGTTATCTACAATCTTGGAGTTATTCATTCTCGGATATCTTAACTAAGATTCTTGCGCTTTCTCACTATCACTGAGTTTTTCATCAATTTCTGTTAATATGGGCTTTGGTTTTGCATGTACCCTATTGACATCTTCGTGAAGTCCTTCTAATAGGTAACGAAGAAACTCCTGCGCATCTTGTTGAGCGTATCCCATGAACCTTGGAGCAAATCGCTGAATCTGACTTTTCAATGATACTGTATTAACCAATCTGTCTGAACCGTCTTCAGACCAAAGCTCTTTAATAACTTCAGCAAATGCTTTAATTAGTGTTCCTTTCATGCTGGATATGCTTGTGTTAATATCTCTTATGTATGCGTCTTTCTTTAAATATTCTCAATAGCTACCTTGTGTTTGATAGGCATTGGATAACACTATTCATGAAACATGTATTACCAATATTTTTGAGGCCATTGAGACCCAAAGATTTTTGGAAAAGACCCTCTAAGTATAGATTTATGTTCCTTGCACTCACAATTAAATACACACAATTCTCTTTCATTGCTACATTACTGCCAACCCACCCAACACACAATAGTAGAAAGAAAAAAGTGTATAACAACCTCAAAAAATAATTTATAGAAACATAATAGGACTAAAAAGGTTATTATTAATTAAAATAAAGATAACGAAAGTGAGAAAAGCTCAGAAAAAAAAAGCTGTGAATCACTGTCGATTATCAAATCACAAATGACAAAACATCAGTCACAACAATCAGCTGAAAGGTATTATTCGATTGGAAATTGTTGGTTGGTAACAATAAAGAAACTAGATTTCTTCCTGTAACTGCACCTTGCATGCAATAGAAATGGCACAATACCGAATAAATTGCATCGAATTGTAGAAGCTACGTCTCAACTGCGCAGGCTTTTGATCAAGAAATCTTGCATTGCATTGCGGCCTTTAGATAGTTGTTAATAATAAGTTAGTAGCTTGCCAATTATATAAGAGATGACTTCAACGAGACCCCTAGAATTTTCTGTAATCTGCAGCTTTGTTGCAGTTTGTAACTATTGACGCTGTGGAGCAGATCACTTCAAAAATCATTTCATTGAGAAGCTTTTACATCAGGGGTGTCCAAAGAGACATGCATAGGTCCTAAAAGCCTAGTGGAGCGCAAAATCACGTCTTAGTATTATTATTTTTAAAATTGATGCCAAAAAAGTTCAACTTGAAATATAATTGATAGAATTGCTATTTAAGCAACAAGATTTTACAGCATACTTAAAGATAGCAAAACATTTTCTGACGTTTTAAAATATATAGATTTATCTACACTACAATTTTTGTACGCTTCACAATTGGTTTTTGGGTACCTCAGAGTAACATTTATTCCTAAACTTATCTCAAAATTTGCATTTAATACATCATTTTCTTGTACTATAAGTCCTAAAATTTCGCGAAGGACTGATATATGATGATGTATTTATTGGTGTATAACATAATTTAAGATACAATTAGCTGTTGCGGGTACTGGCAGACTGCAAATTGATATTACATCTAAATAAAAATTACAAAAGGTCTTATAATGTACAGTTTACTTACGGATGCAGTCTTTTCTAGATCATATTCTAATACCTTAACTCTGTACCCTAATAGTAAATTCATTGTATTTAATATTTGTCAATGGATTATCATTTAATATAATTTTTATTTATTAATTTTTTTGGTTTGTAAGCAGTGTTTAATTTCATTTAAATCCTTAAAATTGTTTTTCATCAAGCACAGCATAACTTGTAGTTTAATTTTATTTAATATTTTTTTGTTCAAAATTTTAACATGTATAAATATTAGCTACTAATATTGGTGTATATGTTAACCAAAAGAGTTCCTTGCCCTTGTTTAGACTTTTTGTTGCAATGTTTTTAAAAACTTTTAATGGAGTAAAATATTCAATTTACTATTATACTTATATCGTACGCCACTGGTAAAGTAAAAGCCAGTTATTTATATATTCCTTACCAATTATGAAAACGAAAATCGTTAACGACAACAAAATATTCACATTCAAAGTCTGATTCTATAAGGATAACGACTACATCAATAACTTGCTACTGAATTTTGTAGAAATGCACAATGTTCAAAGACTTGTACATTATTTAACGTTATTTTACTCCATTAAATGTCGTTCTAGACAAGAATACCAGTAAACATCAAACTACATCTTTATATTTAACTAACGGCCTTGCGGAAGATAAATCCGTGACTCTCCGAAAAAAGGTAAATTTGCAACGTTGCTTATTATATGCTCTAATTTGGACAGCATACTAAAATTCCAAAAAACTGTATCAAAAGACACATTTTTTCATAGGAATTGTATTGTTCATGAAACAAAAATGTTTTCGCCGCTATATTTATTAGCTATTATTGTATATTAAACATGCAGATTATCAAAAGAAATGTTCTCTCCTACATTTTGATAAGATACATATTTCGAGACAAACTGATTACAGCAGAAAATTTTATATAATTCTCGACAACCCCGCTTAACTATCACACTTATGAACCACCGTGTATATTAAAAACAAACAAAAAATTGTTTTGGAAACGAAACATTCTCATTATTAACGACTATTATTAATAATAAAAAAACAGTTTAAAAAATTTTCCGTTAAATTTATTAATATTTCAATAACTTAAAATCTGAATATCTAACATTCGCTAAGGCCATCGTAATTATCATAAATATGTCAATATTTCATAAACTTTTATTATATAAAAAACTGGGAAGTTTCCTTTAAAAATACATCAGCATATTACTTGAAAAATCTACAAGGAAAAATATCTAATGTCTAATTTGCATTTCGTTCTCCGCATTCCGAACACTACCAATTATTTCATAGAGAGCACTTACTCGGAGAAGTTATATCAAACATAATTTCCAAAGAGATAAATTATTCAAAAAAAATGTTTTATCCTTTAATTTGTAACAAAAAAATCCTAAAGACTAAGCTTATATCTTATAAATGAGAGGAAAAATGGAAAACCGTCCAAATGTTCCGATCATGTTTTTCCTTTTTTATTTAAAGTTACAAATTTGTATCGATATATCAGTTAAACTGTCTGCTATGTGTTTAAAATGTGAAACTGTCCTCTATTCGGGGGTTTAAATGTTGAACAGCATTTACTTTGATTTTTAAAAGTGGAACGTCTACCTTTTGCATTTTTGAATGTGGAACAGCCTTTTCTTTTTGTTTTTAAATGTAGAACTGAGCGAAATTGAGGTGAATGAATTAATACAAAATTATGTTCAACAATAACTACTAAAATTTACATTAAGAAGTGAAAATTGAGGACCAAGCTAACATTTGTTGAGAATTGAAGAAGAAATAAACAACTGTCAAATATTTTTTAGTTTTTTATTTTGAAAAATTTCATCGATTATTCAAAACGTTATGACTTTGTACGAACATAGAATCGAAAAAATTGTATGTAAATCAGTGGAACGGCCTTCTCTTCAATTTTTAATTGTGAAACAGGTAGAAATTAAATCCATTTTTAAAAAAAGAGTAAGATCTGTTCAACCCCGTAATATATACTCAAATTTAAAGTTTTCATTGAAAGTTTTTTGCAGGTATCCATAGTTGTATGTGCACTATTCTCTTCACTCGCTTCTTAAAACTGGTACAGTCACACTTTAAATAGAAATAACAGACACCAATTAACATATTTTTGTAAAAATATACAGTTCAAACAAGTTATTTTGTGCTCCTCAATTCATTTATACTGTCAGGCAGCCATTGCAGATCAGAAAATTGATCAAAAGTAGGTTGTACTTTTGGTCTATTATCCTGTAGAGACCATTCACACTTTTTAAAGTTGGAACACATTTACAGCACCTTTGAACCTTAACGATTTGGGGGCGTTTTCAAATATTTCCAAAATATATTTAAATTTGTTCATTGTACTGTAAATGTCCCTTCTAGTAGGTGAAACGTCTAGTCTAAATTACTTTAGAATAGTAGGACTTTCATGTTGCCAATAACTGTTTAGATTAAAATGAAATTAATTAAAAGTAAAACGGGAAAGGGGGCTTATGCAAATGTTGTTGCAAAAATAAAACAAAACTTCGACACAGTTGTTTCAATACGTTGTAGATGGATGAAAACTAATTTTCTTTTGGTGTTATTAAATTTGGAACAGTCGAAACAACAAAAGTAACAGAAACTAATCAACGTATTATTGTGAAAATCCTACAAAGTTCAAATATACAGTATTAGAAGAGTGAGAAGGAAGCACTGAAGGTAAGTTAAATTTCAATATTTAATTATAATACTATAAATATTGGAGGGCGGTGAAATGGATCTTGTAATAGGCTATTTTAAATATGGAACACTTGAAACGCTTTTTGGAAAGATACGTACTTTTGTGAAAAGAATCACTGTTCAACTTCGCAATAATCGTCTAACTTTACAATTTATTCAAGACGGTAGAATAAAGACTGATGAAACTGTTCTTAGCATCGACATAACCTACGTTTGAAACATTGTCTCGATTTCATTTGTCGTTCTACATAGGATATGATCAGAACAATGGCGGTAAAAAAAAGTGTAAAGATATGTCGAAGAGGACGGAAGACAGTGTCGAATATCAGTAGTTCCGCAGTAATAGTAAGTGCTCATTGGTAATACAAGTATAATGCTACAAATTCAGTAATACTAATGTTATTTTCAGTTCTAAAATTATAAAAACTATCGACATCTTATTAGTGCATTCATTCATAAAGTTAAAAAGAACGGCGTGTTCGAAATCGGGGAAAGTCTATATCGAGCTATTCTTGTCTAGAACCCTCAAAGTATTTTTCTAACTTAGACATCACTTAATTTATATAATACAGTATATTAAACCAACTCCATTGCTACGAGACAAGAGTAAGTTAGTTCCTACAGTTTTTTTTTGTAAATGACATTAATGAGAATGACTTGACTATGCAATTTCTTTCAATTTTTTATTTTATTTAGGCACGACACCGGGTATACGATTCGAGCGTGCCTCAGTTGAGAATCCCTTAGAACCGTCAGGTCCTTTCGGTTGGCGCATTACCATGAGTTTCGGTCCGGTGTCATCCACCGAAATAGTTCGCAGTCTACTTATTAGTCTTTCTGGTCGGGCTTGGACATCACTGTAATACAAATGGCAGTTGCTAAAAATCAATCAAGAAAAATTTCAATTTTTATATACACTACCATGCTAAAAAATACGGGGGTTAATATTTATATGAAATACTAAATGCCATATCATAAACCAAAGGAAAAACTCATGAACTTTTAATTAGCGAAAATGTGCTATAAATCATAAGAATATGTATACAGGGTGTGGCGCGACAAGTTTTGATTAAAAGTAATGGCGGATACAGTTATGTTAAAAATCTGAAATTACGAAGCTGTAGGTTTTGGATGACGCTGAGTTCAAATATAATGTTGTCCTGAATGTGGCACTTCCGGTTATACCGGAAATAGACGTCAACTTTGTTATTTTAAATAGAACCTAATATTTTTTATTTTATTTTCGAATTCTACATGAAATTTTAGATATAATTTGTGAACAATGTCCTATACCAAAAATGAAGTATTTTCGAGATATTTCGTTTTTTTTCAAAATTTTGAAAAAATCCTAGTCCACATTAAATAACGATATCTCTATTAATATCGAAGCTAGTGACGTGAAATTGTAACCAATAAACAACAAGGGCTTGCCCGTTAACTCCATATGTCCAACTCATTGATATTTCATACAGGATGTTTTAAACTTAGCCGCCAACATGCACAATTTAAATCATTTATAAGTTGCTTACTTTAAATAGAACACCCTGTATTTTATTACATTTGCCGATGTATTTTTTTAAGCCAATTCGTTTGGTATGGGTATTCCCTATACCTAAATCCAACCACTTTTGAGATATTTCATTATTTTAGTTAAAACATA